>JAADYU020121107.1:0-10613 GCA_011763375.2 Heteractis magnifica | reverse complement strand
AAAAATCAAAATTCTCAAGGGGGGTTGCAACCCCCCCCCCCCCCCCCCCCCCCCCCCCACCCCCTGGATCCGCACCTGCAAATTAAATTCTGTTTTGCTTCCACCTATTTTTCCTTGAAGAGTTCTGTTTATAACACGATCTCGATTACCAGTCGATTTACTCCACCCTAAAAACTTAAAACCACTTCGTTTGTGTTTGTGGGTAGCCGCAAGGACATCGTTAGTTTGATCATTTAGGGGTTTTTGTTTTTTTTTTAATATATATATAAAATGCAGAAGAAAAAAAAAAACCTTTTCAAAGTATAGTGGCAATTCATTAATCGTTAGTAGACGCATCATGACGCACATTTCACGAAGACATTCATCAATTTCTCATTACTAATCTGAACCACAGCATGGAACTGATGGAAGCTAAGAAGCAGATTTTGTGCGAAACTTATCTGATTGATTACCGGTATGTATGGTCTTCATTAAGAACATTCTGCGCAAGCATTAGTGGATCCACTCAAATGCCCCATTTCATCATAACGTCAATTCAAAACAATCTATTGTTTAAAGCTAAGGATCATGGTCGTGGGAGGAGGACAAAACAGTAACAACACAAAGAAAATCGATATTAAATACGTTCTTAGACTGTACAGCAACAGCCACCAAATACAGTAAATATAGCGTATTAAGCATCAGTACATCTTATATTTGGAAACCAGACAATTTGAGATCAAACTTTTCTTAGCAGAGCGAATTTTGTTCAAATTTCTATTGTTATGGACGATTCTGTCTCCTTCATAAACAAGCCGTGACGTCGTAATGAAATAGGGCGACTGCTCTTGCACGTGGACACGTTTAAGTCACATCACGTGTCTATGATCAAATGTTTCAAACTGAAATCAGATAGGAAGATATATATATATATAGGGGGCGGTGATTTTAGGGGTAAAATTTTCAAAATCAGTGGGGGATGCAGTTTTTATTTTTTATTTTTTTTCTCCTTCCCAAGAAAAATAATAAAAATAAACATTTTCTATCAAAACAAAATAATACTACGTTAAGGTCAGGAAAATAACGAAATGTGTGTGAGTTGGAAACTACTAAGCCAAGGCTCTAAAAAATTTCACCGAAGGATTCTTCGTAAATTTCTTCATTTTCGTCCAATACAATTTTGCGCAAACATCAGTTCCACTTCATTTCTAGCACGTGGACACGTGAAAGTCACATCACGTGTCCATCAAATGCTTTTCAAACTGAAACGAGATATAAAGATATATATAGCCCTTATATTAGAGTGTTTAAAGAATGGCACAGAGAGGCATGATTTTTTTGGTTAGCTGGTGAAAGCTTAAATAATAATTTGAAATCATGGTGATTCCTATTTCCAATCGACAGAAATAAATAAAACCTTCCAAACTATAAATTTCCCCTTTTTTCAAACTAGAAAAATGTGTTCATGTTATCATCACGGGAAAAATTTAAATTCCATTAAGAAACGCAACCCGCTGAGTGAAATTTCCTAACCAATCGAAGTCCATTATAATTTTTCATGGCCTATGTTCAAGCACTTTTTCTACCTTAAAACTATTGAAAATTGAACCCAATACATTTTGAGTCTCAGAAAAGTCCAAAACTCTTAATCAGAGTGATATTTCATCTGTGAATTATCCAAAAACCACGCGAGAAATGATTTTCAAAAGACAGAGTGAGGGCCATCAACAGTGCTTTGCGCGATTAGTTGCTCGCTCAGCTGAAATAAATCAGAAATTTTCTCTTTCACGTAGTTTTTAAGAACTAAGAGATAAATTTTTGGCATTGTTGGAAAACTAACAAGACAGGCGTCGGTAAACTGGAACTTCGAGAACATCTCCTATTCTCAGAGAGCCACTAGAGGAAGGAGGGTTGCGAATTTCGGAACCTTTTAAAAAATTCCGAGGGATATCCAACGCTCAACAAGAATTCAGAGGTTTTTTTTTTTTTTACAGTCGTAAAAAGTTAATAAGCTGTTGAGGTCGGGACACAAACAAAACGTGTGTGAGTTGGAGATTACTAAGCCAAGATCCTCAAGATTGTTACCGATTCTCCTTCAATCTTCTTCTTCTTCAGAACGCAGTGGTCAAACTGGTAAGATGGGATTGTTTGGAGAGGATTTGCTTTAATGTTTTGTCAGTTTAATCCATGGTTTCACCAAAATTAACCAGAAATGATTTTAATCTTGGACTTGACCTCTGCTTTTATCAAGATGTTAACGAGGTGTTTCGTTTACCAGTCGTTATTCACGAGCATAATTTAACCGATCTTCAAGCGCTTCGTTTCTCTCCTTATATGTCCTTCTCATTCACATCTCCCTTTCTTTCGTTATTTTTTATATTTCATTTATTTATTGTTTATTTTTCTATTTTTTCTTTCTTTTTTTCATTCTTTCTCACTTTCTTCCTTCCTTCCTTCCTTCCTTCCTTCTTTCTTTCCTCTCCCTATTTTTTCTTGACTTGTCTTTTTTTTCAGTTCTTGATAAAAACCCCGAAGGCATTTAATCTTACATAAACTGCAACATAAGTACAAGCTTGTTAATGTCATTTTTATCTCTTTCAGCATCTTAATGAAATCAAAAAGGCTCACTAAACTCGCCTTAGAATAAATAAACTTAAACTGTTAAACCAAATTAATTAAAAAATCGAATTTCCAGCAGAATCTAGGCAACACTGATTCAAAATTATCTTCGAAATGTGTGCAAATATTTAACATCGGAATAAGGGATTTTTGATTGATGATTTGCTTTTGTCATTTTCCTTATATACTATTTCCGGCGCATCTAACCTCTTTCATAATGAAATGATAAAGCGTTCGAAAATTAAATACTTTCTCATTTGGATTCAATATCCTGAGTAAAATCCGTGTGTCCAGTATCTTGTCCAAGTCGTATTAAACGCAATAAGTGCCCAGTGATTGTGGATCCAATTGAGATATCTCATATCCTGTACTCAAGCTCTTCATTGCGTTCTTTTCATCAGTGTGTTTGAAAGCTTCGTCGCAACAAGGTGTGGCGACGTTGTGAATTCTCGAGTCAAGTGGTTGGAATTCAAACCTTAGTTGGTCTATCCAGCTGAGACCAAAGTGTGGTACGTAGTGAGTAGCAAAACCTTAAACATGAATAGTGCATGATTGATTGAGTTCCATTATCAAAACCGTTTCTTTCTGTCTTTTTTCTTTCTTTCTTTCTTTCTTTTTTATTGATTGATCGAATTATATTTAATGATTTTTTCCTGTAAAATTCAGCGCTTTCACGTTTTTCCTTTTTAATGTTTGTTTGATTGATAAGCGATAAGTCGACACCAAAAGCAAACGTCTGTAGTCAGGATATTAGCTGAGTTTTCGGACACGCATTTGATCTTGGGAAGCACAGCAACCTGCCATTGTAAAAAGACTAAAATGACCGCATCTAAATGGATGAGTTACTGAATTACTGCCTTGAGGACTTGGCTTGTTGCTTTCGGCTGTGACAACGTTTTTTGAAAATAAGTGTATAACCCGTCGGATATAACACGAAGCATTCACAATCTTTTTTCGCTACTTCTCATTTCAAATCCCATTATTTTGCCTCTTTGTTTCATCTCTCTACTTCTCAGTACTTCTAATCTTTTTCTGCTTCGGCTCTGCTTTTTAGAGTTTGGTCGTAAATCAATATTTTATGTCATGAATGTTTTTCGCGTAATGATTCGGAAGTCAAATAGTTATGGATGTCTTTCGAATTGAGGGAATATCACTAGTGCGGCATTGTGTCAAAAATATACTCATAAAACAACCATTGCACATATTGGTGTATCTTATCTGTACGGGTGACATGGGTGGCGTCACTGTTATTTGCGCGCTCTCACCGCTGTGAGTCCAACAAGTCACGTTGCTGGTTCCCTGCGGATGCCACACGTGAGTAGAGTTTGTTAGATGTGTTGTTCTCTCCCTTGCCACAAGGGTTTTTCTCCGGGTTCTCTGGTTTTCCTCCCTCCGTAAAAATCAACACGTGAGTTGAGTGTTGTGTGCTGTAAATATTGAATGTAGTGGTAGCGTGTATGTAGAGCGAAGCTCACGGAAGAACTCCTTACGGGGAGTGATGGTTGGAAAATATGCGTTTACGACGTCCATGCATACAAATCTATAAATATTATGTGTTCTAACAGAGCGGAACTCAGGAATAAACATGAGTTTCTTTCGCTTTATTTTCGAATTAGAAAAAGCCGCGCGAAATGCAACAATGAATCGCGAGCTGAAATCCTCTTAAAATCAATCATTCAAATTTTTCATTACTCCACTTCATTAATCTCTTTCGTCACCTCTTTGTTTTTAAAACATGCTTTTTACTCCAAAGGGAAAAATAATATATATGTTTTTACTCCAAAAATCTAATAATCTCAATTAAACATTTTTACACGCTCTCAAAGTTCGTTAAAATGATCCTTGCGAAAACTAAACAAACAAACAGCCGCCACAAAAACAATAATTATCGCAAGTTTTCAAGATGTAAAACATCTTAGTACAATTAATACGGTAGGATGTAGTGAGGTGCCTATAATAGATTGATTAGGGAGACGGTTTCCGATGTCAAGTGAGACTATCTTTCCTTGTATCTACAAGGAATACAAGATCTAAACCGAAATGCGATTTATAATGTATACTGACTGTAGTTGAAGTTGTTATAATTTCTCCGTTAAAAGGCGATACTTTTGTGATATTTTATGAAAACATGCTATAGAAAATAGTTAAGTTAGCGTTTTGTGTAGAATTCGACTACACTTGAGGGCAAATGCCTTAGTTCTAAAATCACATGGGTTTTGAATGATAGACATGGAATTGCTTTTAAAAATCCCGCCCCCCCCCCCCCTCCAAGTTTTGTTTTGTTTTGTTCTGTTCTGTTCTGTTCTTTTCTGTTCTGTTCTGTTTTGTTCTGTTTTGTTCTGTTTTTGTTTTGTTTTGTTTTTGTTTTCAAACATTCATTTGAGTCAAACATTTTGAGCTGAAACTTCACCTTCTTACTAATATCGAGATGCTCTTTCCATTTCTGGAGTTCATTTTGACACTGGTGCTCGATTTAAGGGGGGTCTGGTCACGTGATTAGTGGAAAAGTACTATTACAAAATCAAACAGAAGTATTGCTCTCTTGATGCGACTCCAACCTCCGGCAACAATATGATGTTTTCATGTTAATCCTCCTTTTTAACTTAAAATTTGATACAAACCCGAGGCTATTCGGGGGGGAAAAAACATTATTTTGACAGGAAGATAAGAGTATTAGTCTAGTGTTTCTACATGTTGATATTGATGGGGTACTCAAAGACAGACTGTCGGAGAAAGAGAGCCTTCAATGGGTGATAGACTAATGAGTCACGTTCGTTTTCTGTTTGCAAATTGTCAAATCTTAGATCTGCTATATTTAGCTACCAAATAAACCCACGATCAAAAAGATGGGGTTTTTCCTAGTTACAAATCGCAAGCACTTTTCCATTGTCCGTAGCTTTTGAATTAAATGTATCAAGAATTCCACGCTACTGCTCTAAGCGCATGCTCAAGGGGTAAAAAGTGAGAAGACCATGGGTTATAAAAACTGCTATGTTTGAAATGTATTTATCGTTTCAAGCGCGAGTTACATCAAATATCCAAGTTCACATACTATCAAGCTAAATCCAAATCAAATCACCGGAGTATAACATATTTTACGACACTTGGTCTCACTTTTTCATCACGTGAGCATGCGTAGCTTGAATGTCTTGATGCTTGTATACATGACGCCCTGAAACATGTCCTAAACTCAAGTGAAACTACCAGCGCAACGGCTGTTGTGAAATATAAAATGTTGTGATCAGGTCCCCAGGCTATACTGCAGTCAGTAGAATGTTTGTATCGAAACGCATTATAGTTCGACGGCTCCAGTGCTTTAAGACCGCAAGGTACAAGAAATATAGGTTTGTGTAATGTCTTAGGAAGCATAGATTTTGCACTTTTTAAATTTAATCCCTCTCTGTTAGACCCCCTTTTTCTTTCTTTCTTTCTTTCTTTCTTTCTTCCTTCCTTCTTTCCTTCCTTCTTTCCTTCTTTCCTTCTTTCCTTCCTTCCTTTCTTCCTTCCTCTCTCCCTCCCTCCCTCCCTCTCTCTCTCTTTCTTTCTCCAACAACGCTTAAGGTCCTCAACAAATTTCAAAGCCTAAAACGTCAAAACAAGTGTTATACACAAGCTTTGAAAATCTATTTCTCGTTTACCTGCTCGGGCCGCAAATGACACTTCGCGGGCGCAAAAAAGACACGGTCAACTGAACTTAGACACCCCGAGCCCACTCCAGGTCGCGATTCTTGACAGAGCTACATAACGTCATATGACGCAATTAACACGTCAGTAATCGATAACCTTCTGAAATCTACTGCATTAATTTGTTCAGTCGATAATTAAGAAGTACTGGAGTGGAAGTATCATATACTAAGGATGTACGTTCTTTTCTACGCCAGACACTCTATATCAAAGGAGCCTCTCACGTTCGGAGACGAGCAGGTATCCAAAAGTTGAGATACGACTGAGATACGATAAACTAGTATCAATTCCTCTCACTGGTCTTCAAGTCATATTCTAATTCAAACATACACCAAATTGAAAAAAAACGTTGTCGGATTCAAAAGGTTAAATCATCGAAAGTAAGACCGAAAGGAGTTATGGGTAAGCACTTAATAAGGCCCATATTATATGCATAGGATATTGGTTATTGTTGAAACTTTCGAACATTGCTTTGGATTATGAAGAAAGCAATATTCGATAACTATAACAATGCTCAACGCATATTATGGGTCTCGTGAACTATTTACCCAGAATCCTCCTCGGTCTTACCTTCGATGATTTAACCTTTTTGAACCCGACAACGTTTTTTCAGTTTGGTGTATCCTCGATTTTATCTTCGCACTGGCTGCGGGCTTAGGAACTTTGTATGCAATCATTACGTCTATTACAGTCAAATCAAACCAGTTCAAGCGCAGACTCCATTAATGTTATTTCATTATTCGAATATTGAGTTGATTATTCGCTTTAAGTTTTCACTAATTAAACCGAAGACTGCAATTCAAAATTAATTCTTTACTCGAATTTTGATTGGAAAAGCACGCAATCTTCATACAAGCCCTTTTATTAAAGAATCCAATCAAAATGCGTGTCGAAAATAGATTCTAAAGTTGAGCTAGTTTGTTTGACTGTAACAAGATATCAAATATACAAACCAGCCATCAAGCACCTTTTTTTTTTAATTTTCCCACATGAAAACATCTTCCCAATAGACAAAGCAATCTTTGTTTTTCAATATCCTAGACTCATAATTTTTTCATATGATAGAAAACCAAGGTCTAAACATACTTAAAGAATGAAGTATTTGGCTCTTAATCTGAAGGGGTTAGGTTAAAATGTAGTTTTCATATCTTATCTTTGAAATCTAGAAGGTATATGCCTTGCTGTAAGTTTATAGAATGTTCCAGATATCTTCATTTTCCCACAAATTAGTTTTCTGATAATTTAATTTTGCTATTCGCGTGATGAGTAGTAATATATGTATATATTTAAAAAAGGACTTTTCAAAGAAAATGAAAAGACTGTGCAATCTTAATTAATTTTAATACCTTAAAAGGTAGAGCAGATGAAAAAATCCAATCATGAAAAAGAGTTAAGGGAGCGTTCACAAAAACTTGTTGGGGGGGGGGGGGACTTATGAGAAACTATTCTCTATTGAAAAAAATTGGAGGACCCCACTTACTTCATTCAAAAATTTCAGGAATCCCCTTTTAGGACCTCCATAATTTGAAACACCCCCACCCCACCACTAAGCCTTAATTTCGTAATAAAATCATATTCAAACCTTACTTTTCTGCCATCAGTAATACAACCAGTCACTCTCTGCTCTTCTCTTGTTACTTAAAATCCTCCTTCCCGACCTAGTAGATAACAGTTCTTTTTTTCCATCGCCTTCTTCTCCTCCTTTTCCTTCCTTCCTCCTCTTCCTTTTCTTCTCAAATTTCATTTAAAACTGTATCTTCACCATCATCACTTTCCATTTCATGTTACATTTTTGGTACTCCCCTTGAGAGTAATAATATTTTTCAGTCACCCCCCTTTATACATCTCCGATTTTTGGGGGACCCCCCCCAATTTCTCATCAGTCCCCCCCCCCCAACAAGTTTTTGTGAATGGTCCCTAAAGGGACTTTTTATATGAGGGTCAAGATATCTTTTTTCTTTTCTTTTCATCTAGAAGTACTAAAAACTAAGGTTATCCTGGCTACCTAATACAAATTGCCTCAATATAAACAGCCACCGAAAGAGAAGGTTAAAATAATATAATTTGCAAAAGTTTATTATTTTATTAAAATATGCAAACAACAGTGTACACGAAATTGGAAAAAAAAGTTGTCGGGTTCAAAAGGTTAAATCATATAAAGTAAGACGTACGAGGAATTCTAACAGTATCAATAATAAGAAAGTGAAAGTAGTATTCAAATGTAGTACCTTCCAGTATACAAAACGACAGTCAATAACAGTAACGATAAAAACAATGGTACATTTCAAATGGGGGCAAACCAACGTACTCGATCAGGCAGATAACTTAGTGAGATCGCCTCTGTGTCAGGAACAATTACTGGGCTACCTATGGTAGACCAGTCTGAAAATGCGTCGCGTGTCTCCCGTTTTTTTTTTTTTTTTTTCTTCTCCTGTGCAGCAAAATGCAGGTGTTGCGCAATATCGGCCTGTTGTCATGGCAACATGGCGGCCTTTTGTGTTTGATGAAAATACGCATGTGTTGTGATTCAACCGCTGTCGTAAAATAGAAAGGCTCACGCCACATGGTTTAAAAGTCTTTATAATTTGCCTTTGGGTTCGGAGCTTCTTGCTGTTAAGGTCTTTGACGCTCGAAGGAATGTTTATATGAAAATGTTGACAGAAAAAGTTAATCAAAGTTACTTGAGTACGAACTCAGAACCGGAATGCCAAAATGGAATTTCATAGGACCTTGATTCTGAGTACCAGAACGTTCATGTTCTAAAGTCAGAAGATGATAAAGTTGGGAAAGAAATGCTGATGTACAAGAAGAAGAAAGCCGCCATGTTGAATGCAATCCAAGTGAAGCAATTACAAAGTGAAGGACACTGTTTTTAATCTTATTATTTATTATGGACTACTACTTAGATTCATGGGTTTTCACTGGTATTATTTGTCACAACGAGCGTGTGTTATGCTCTCTTGTTTCATGTTATATATATATATATGAAGGAAGATCAGAGCTAAAGCACTCAAACCATCGAGGTCAAGGGTGTTTTATTGTTAAATTAAACTTGAACATTCGAACAAATAACATAGAAAAAATAATCTACACATTCGATGAAATGTTTAAGGACGTTCGGCCGATCTAAGAGCACTAATAAGCGAGTAATCAAACTGTAGGATCTAAAGTTCTAGTTACAACAAAGCTTGTAAACCTGATCGTTGTAGTTGCCGTGTTTTCTGATTCGCCAACCACTGAAATATTCTTGACTTTCACTCTTGATTAAATTTAGATCGGGTCCGAACGGCAAATGCGATTAAACGAGCAATCCTCATATAATCATTGAAGAATGAATTTCAGCGATAATCTTGCTCTAGCCTAAAGAGCAACTTCAGTTTAGCGCTACCAAAACCACCGGCGCCAACACAAAAACCCGGCGCGTGTGTGTCCGTCGATCAAAGCGAAAATCCACAATCACGCGCTGTGCACGTACCGCTCAGACTAAACCGTGACAAAAGTCACGTCCAGGACAAGAAAGCGTGATGTCAAACCATAGGTAGCCCAGTTTACGCTCTTAGAGCGTCTAGTTTGTCTTTCAAGGGAATCCAAATACTTTTTGTCTCCTTGTGTTAATATGCAATCGACTGTAGAAGGATTCCATTGTGAAATCTAACACGACTGACCGTACAAAATCGCTGACAAACTCATAAAAGAACATTGTCTTCCTTGATGAATGCTTCCAGTAATAAATAAGTTTGCATTTGGCATGATTAAACTACGAAAAAGACCACTTCAGTTACTTTTGGAGAATCGAATCCAAGCTAGACAGAGCTAGACAAATTTATTATGAACCCCGCTGAATGTACGCACTGCATGCTCCGAAAATCATCGTGAGGGAAAAAGTGACACAAATCGAGATTTTTCATGGCTTCTGTAACACAGGGATCCCAAAGAAGCACAGAGATCCCGTCAAGATGAGTTTCGCTGCTCACCTGGTGGCTCGCAGCAACTATTTCACTAAGAAAAAAGTAAAGGCCAGCTTGAAGAAACAACTTATAGCTAATTCACTTAACGTTGTCACTGAAAAAAGCCTAAAGGTTTGAGAGCGGAATCAATTTTTTTTACCGTGAGATTATTACAAGAAGCTCACTGTATGCTTGGGGAAATTCTACAACTTGGACATATATTCCTTAATTCTTAGATAGTCTACATCGGGGGTAGAAGGTAAATAATGAATATGAATAAAGGCTCTAGGATGACTTGGAATAATGGATTATTGGATCACAACCTTCAGGAATAATGAATAACGAAGAAATGGTAAAAGAATTTTGAATAACTCGGGGTTTTTT
>JAADYU020120996.1:0-11896 GCA_011763375.2 Heteractis magnifica | reverse complement strand
AGTATGTGAAAAGATCTCTTCGGATGTTTGGCTTTCGGGATAATCACCTCCCATAGAGTGGCAGCTAAGGCCTTTATGTGTATTAAATTATTCAGCTTTTTGCAAATGTAGTTAGGACGTAGTGTCAACAGTACATAAATTGCGAGGAAGCGTTATGCCTCATTCACTGGCTTCCAAAAAGCTTGTTTACAAAAAATGAGAAGCTATTTTGACTTGCTTCTTGTGTGACTCATGACATTACGTTACGAAATGGCTTCATCAAGCTAGCAAGCCTTATGGGGTGCATTTCCTTGATGGGAGAATTTTGTTAAAGATTTATGCCCAAGACAAAAACTATTGCTTGTACTTTTGCCTTTCTAACATTCTGTCAGCCTTTGTTGGGCTTAATCGAATTGGAGACTATTCCTGTGTAAATATATCAGCCCTATCGTACCTATTTCTCACTACAAGTCCTTGAGTTTCTGGGTTATTGACACGTTGTCTCGGCTGCCGTGTGTTGATTATTTAATATCTCCCAAAATAAAAACAAATCATAAATCGAAAATTTCAACACTTCTGATTCACTCAGCACCTTTTTGTTCATTCACTCTTTTCGTTATGTAAAAAAAATTAGGTTTTTGTGTAGCCCGCCAAAGTGAGTTACGATAAAGAAACTAGCTGTCTGTGCACTCACCCATAAAATACGCTTTGACAAAACATTATATATAAACCCTTTCCGAACCTTTCTAGAACTTACTTTAGTTGCATTATAAACGGTGATAGAGGGCTTGGCAAAACTTTTGGTCAAGAGAGTGATTTTCACCGGGGAATTCGCAGAGTTCTCCAGCTTTTTACTCTCTTTACAATTCCTGAGAAGTATCTGTTTCGATGTCAAATCTAAAATGACGCGAAACCCTAATATCCATCACATTTATTCAAATTAGTCAAGCAAACAGTCTTGGCTGTTTGGTTTGCTTTGAAACAACGAATGGACATGGTCGTTAGGAACGTAATGTGAACGAACTCTGTTAAGAAGTTGAAAATTTTCGAGCCAAAAGAAGCCCTTCAGTGGACGGCCATGAGGCGTGATGGCCCTCGCACAAAACCACATCCGTCAAAGCAAACTCTAGTGTTTCTTTAAAACAAGTGGAAACTATACCAAAGAATTTTTCGTAATTTCGTACCACTTCTAACTTTGTGGAATGCCTCTGCCCATTCGCGTGTAAGTACCGAACATTCGAGGTTAGGCGATGCTGTCGAGACCAAATTAGTTCCGAGCAATTTACCTCTTTGTCGCAGCAGGACTTCCACTGCGGTCAGCCCTGCACTCTTACACCTCTGCCGAACCTATCTGCCGACTGGATAGCTACAATAGGTCGAAGAAATAAACGCAAGAATCACATTGTTTGAGGTATTATCTTATTTGAACCATGCCGAAGATTATTACTTTTGAAGTGTATTCGATAAGAAACCGTGAGCGAATCTAATACCTCTTTTAACACGACGCGGTTATGAATGAACGTGTGTTAGGGCGTGGACAAGAAATACAAGAGCTTTTGCAGTGATTTTGTCGTCTTAAGTAAGTATTTCTCATTAAAATTAAATAGAAAATGACAGTATTGGTCTTAAAGTCTAGTTTGTATTGGCTTTATTTATGATTTTAGTCGCTTCGAATCACGGAAACGATCGAGCGACCAACTTCGTTTGATTTGTTTGCTCGTTTCTTGTTTACTCTTTTCATCTGCCACACTGACAAATATCAATGTAAAAAAGACCTGGGCTCCTATCTGTATCAATCTGACATCTCTTCTACGACTGTGGACTTGTTGGTCTCGAGGTTCCTCTAGTCTGGTTACGTTTTCACGTACCGATGCTTCAAAGCAGTGCGTATTCTTGCTTTCGTGAAGTCGTCTTTAGGGACAAGTGTGACACCATCAAGCGGCAGTCTTTGTTGTGGATTCAAAGTTTTGTCGGCCACATCACAATTAAATAGAAGAACTAGTTCCTTAAAAACGTTTCAAAGTGAGTACTGAAAGACTCTTGTATACTTAAGACTTCAATGTTCGATCCATTTTTTATTAATTCGTACTATAAGTTAAAGTTGTAAGCAAATTCTCAAGCATAGATAATTCCTTAGATATATTTTTGTACAAAGTACAAATTTTCAAACATTATTTTACTTGCTTTTCTACTCAACAAAACGAGAAACTGTTTACTTATCACCAACCAAATCTACATCCTTTCCATGTTACTTCTTTTCTTTGTTTTTGTGTGAAAGTTTCGAAAATTTCGTTTGGAGGTGTCATCATTAAGCCATGATCAACTAACCTTAACAGATCGTTATCAGTAATCTATTATATGAAGCTCTTTAAGCGGGGTTTTCTTCTCAAGAATACTTCAAGATTTGACCTGAAGTTGTCTTTTAAGCGATTGCTTTTCATTTTGTTTAATGGTAAATTTTTAATGTTCCTTTTGGAAACTAGAAATCGTTGCATAAGCAGGCATCTGCAGGCGAATGGCCGGTGCTTCACTGTTCACTTCTGAAATCTTTACTTTTTGACATGGTTTTACGGGTGATCTACCCTACAGATTGCTCAAACTTGAACTGTACACCACTATTTTTAGACGTTAAATGCTGTATCTGTGCTCATTTTTATAAATCCGTTCAAGAAATTTTGACACCCTACTGGACTCGCTCAGTACCTTCACCACACTCACAGTGCGAAACTTGATCATAAAGAATTTGTTCTGTTGTGTTCAAAATGTGTTGTAAATTTGTACGTTTTGTTCGATGTGAACTGTCTTGAAACAAGCAAAAAGTTATTTACTTTATGAAGCTTTCACTATGAAAAAGCTACACAAATAAAGCCAAAGAAATAGACTCATACACAAGACGAACGTAACCGACAGTCATTGCCAAAACACTCAGATCACCATGTCGAGAGCCTAATGCCTCAAAACTAATAATAATTATCTCGTATCATCATTAAATTTTTTTGCGGCTGCCTTTGGAACTAAACAATTTTTTGATTTCAAATAACTGGGAGGAAATAAAGTTCAATGTAACTTTCAGAATTGGACCTTGCAGTTGGAGCGTCTTAATGAAACTATCAAAGCTTCCTCTGAAATTTTCCGACAATAGCACAATTTGACTTCAGGTTTACAGTTTGTCTTATGGAGAGTAAAATGTCTTTAGAACAAACCACAAGTCAAAGAGCATAAAGTAAATTTCTTCAGGCATTCAAGAAATTTTAAAATAAGACAATTTTGTGGAATTTTGTTGAGAAATTTGGAACGAATTTGCATTTGGTGTTTGGCAGGGTTTAACGTATGAAGTCACTGCCTTCGACTTTCAAAAATTCGGGGAATAAACCCTCACAGGTGAATATGTCTCGGTTTCTTCTTTAGAATCCTAAAGACAGAATCAATACAAACACCAAGAATAAGAATAATCTATTTATTTTTCTTGCCAACAGCTTTAGGGTACGAAAATTCGAACGAAAATCATTAGCATTTCTTTTTTAGGCGGCTTCTTTTGAGGATTACATCGCTCACTTCTGAGGTATTAACCGATTCTTCTAGGGCAAATAATTAAAAAATCTCAGTGTCTGTATCTCTTTATGTTAGTAATTTTCTAGGAGTTATTATCGATGAAAAACAATTTTCAAAAGTCTGTATCGATTTTCAAGTACAGAGCAAGCTTGGGATGATAAGAAGTCAAGCAATGTGGCCAAACGTCGAATGGTTGCTAAGAGCATCTTAAGTCACCCAAATATGAAAACTTGGACCAGATTTGTATTTAAATTTATATTTCTATTGTTTGTTATCATCTAAATTTTCAAGAAGTACTAAAGCTACTGAGCATTTATCTACGACAATTAAAAATAAAACAGTTCAAGTTGACTGACTTTTTTGTGTGTGAACTTGTTCCACTCTGTGACAGCACTGGCGGTATTGATATTTTCAGCTGGGTTTTCTTGGGTTCTTGGGAAGCCCCCTGAATCCACCGTTGGACCATTGTTTAGTTCTTTCCAATTATTCAAAATTATAAATAAATTTGTCAAATTGGCTGGGTATACGAAAAGTCCTCACGTTTGTCCCTTCTCAAATAAAATAGCGTTTTATGAACTAGACAATTATTTTTTCATTTGGGGCACGTTTTTTCCCACTTGTCTCAACTTTTCTAGAAGGACATTTTCAGATGCTAATGATTGCTGATCGTTAACTACTGAAGCTACTCATTGTACTCGATATTTAACTTTGAGTTTATAAGCTGGGTTTTAAATAAGGAAAAGTAGTTTATAAGCTGGGTTTTAAATAAGGAAAAGTGTATTGGAAGAGCATTTAACTGGAATTTTTACGTAGCAGTTTCTTCCCAGTTACTGCAACCTATCTTCCATCCAACATGTCCACTTCCATTGACTTGAAGTCTATTTGACTTACGAATGTCTTAACCATTTGGTTTTAATTCTGTTTGATTCTGTCATGTTTTATAATTCACTAAACATGATGAATCAAATTATATCCTACTTTTAACGAACACAGAAAAACTGTACCCAGCACATTCGGAAAATTCCTCAAGTGATTCTCTTTTAAGAAATTTTCTTTTCGCGGCAAAATATTTGCACCAAATATTTTTGCTTGTTTTGGGATTTTTAAAGTAGCCATTGGATACATTGTACTCAAAAACTTTCACATTGAAAGAAAGTTTAAATTGTGGAAAATAGTTCATTGTTATCAAGGAATGGCGTGCAATATCTTCCCATACACAGCCCACACCTTTCCTTTGAACATTCACTAATATCCTAAAAGTTCCTAAATAAAGATATGTGTCCAACAGCGCAATCCAAAAGATATTATTATTTATTGAGAGCAATATGGGATGAAAATCAAAATTTTTAATAATTCGATTTGTCTCACTTGAATTCCTTTTGTTTCCATAATTGAATTTCTTGTAGACCTAAAAATTGCTGTGAAAGAGGCCATTTGGAAATGGCCAAGTTCCTCTGGTTGACCATTTTCACCGATAATTACGAATTTTAACTTCAATTGTATTGCATTAATTTATTTCTTCTGATAATAACTTTTCGTCTGCTTTCTTCATAACGTGTTTCTACGTAGACCGCCTTTGATGAATTTTACATTAAAAAAAGCTCGCACTTTTCTCGACGTATTAGGGCCATTTTTGTCCCGTTGTCAGACAAACTTAAAAATGACCTTTCAATCCTTTGTCTATCTTTCCTTTCCGAAGTAGCCTTTTAATAAAACTAGCCATAGATTTTCAGAAAGCTTATTTCCATTGCTATAGCGGTTTGGCTACTCTATCGAATAAAGCCGGGAAGCGCTCTTGAACAAGCGACGTTAACAATATTGTTTACCTACGGAATGCAGACTTACTTCCTGACTCAAAACAGACCAGCTACGATCGGTTCCGTAAATAACTCCGAAGCAAATAAAACCTAGCTTTTTTTAGGTCGAAACTATGTGATGTTCACATGCTTTTGGGGCTATTGTATTCAAGTTTTTATCACAAGTGTCCCCATATTTAACTTATTTTGAATCTTACCTTGGTTGGAGTATCTTTCTGGTATCATAAGAAATCTTAAACGTCTTCAGTTTTCTTAATTACGAAAAGGCGCCCCAAATCCCAAATCCTAGGTAAGCTTGGACTTGAGTTTTACTTGTGACAAAAAGAGATTATTTCGGCTACAACAAAAGGGGACGATAAACAATAGGTACTAGAACAGAAGACTTGTATCCGTCATATCGTCAATATTTTATTCCACGGCAAAATATTTTCGAATATTTTTTCCAGCATTTTTCTGTTCGACTATAATTTGCAAACAATTACGGATGATGGAGTTTAAAGATGTGCAACTTGGTTATCTTAAACTGTTTTTTATTGTTTAATTGCTGGAGCATTGTTCGAGATTCCACCAACAATTTATAAAGACTCGAGCAGGTCAGAAAAAATGTGATAATTTTAAACCCAACCAAGAATACACCGAGATAAAAGAGAGTTCTACAATTGTGTCTTCGATTAAATTCGACAAAACGTAGTCCTATTGTTCCCTCATAACTTTCTTAATTTCTTGTAAGTAGGGATTATGAAAATATTTTTTTTCCAAAACAAAACGATAAGACAATAAAGAAGTTTAATAATGGTGATTGTCCCCGCTTGCGCGCGCTTTTTTCCATTGAAATTAGCAACCTGCTTTGGCAAGGAGTGAAGCGTTCAACAAACCCAACGCAGATGCTACAAGTTCCTCCAAAGCATTGTTGACATTTTCCGAGCCCAAACTCAATAAACATGAAAGTTCGTGGCTACTAGACTTAGTTCGCCCCAATTACATGCCGTTTTAGGAAGCAGTCCGGATCTTAGTGTTTACTTGCATTATTAGAAAAAATAAGAAGCCTTTTTTTAACTTCTGTACCCCGTCGCGAAGCTAATTACAAAGACTGGGCGCTTTAGTACCTTGGAGCGTTTTGGCCACCAATGGCGTTGAGACCTGCCGAGTCGTTTATGATACTTTTTGTTCTCAGGAATAATTTTTATCTTTGGGCTATTAAAGTATTAAGAATGAATAGATAACGAGGAGTCTTGGGTATAACGATAATAGTTGTTTAAAATGTCCTACAAGAGCGAAAATGATCAACCAGCACTTAAATTTATTAAATATACTTTTGTCTAGGTCGGTGTTACTAAGAAAATCTCTCGTCGACTGACTTACTGAATTATTAAGAGAAGCTGGTCGCCCTTCATTTTCTAACTGGTTGTTCGATTCATTTTTTAAGACTAAATGCTTTTTTTAGCTCAAATAAATACCATGATAAAATTGACGTAGATGGGTCGAAGTGTTCAGTCCATTGAAACAACAGGAAAAATGGAAAAGAAAAAAAATGAGTTACGTGTCCTTTTTTAAATCGAAGTATTGCGTGCAAGAAGACCTTGATCTTTTGTTCCAACCCATAGCTAGAGTTTGACATGAAAATTGCACGAGAAAATATTGATTAAAAAAATTAAGGCATCAAATTTCACTGAAATCCGGTCATGAGTCCCAGTTCTGTTTAAGATTTAATTTCTTTGTTTTCTCTATCTCTTTCTCTCTCTTTTTCACACACACACACTATTTCTATAAAGAAATGCTTCTTTATCACGATTTCTTTTTCATTTTTGACCAGCACAAAAGAGTTTTGAATAAATAATACGAAAAGAAACGAACCAAGAGATATTTTTTCAAGCCGCGAATATTTTAGTGACAGCGGTGGATTGGACGTCAAAACTGACAACGATTTTTCAATAAGTACCATTCAAGTCAAAACCTAGCAGAATTCATTTTCTTCCAAGACAAATTGATCCAAAATCTTGCGGTTATTGATGGAGAAAGCTAGCTGATATCATTGAGGTTTTGCCAGAAAAATTATTTTTAATTTACACCTTTATATCATTATATCAACGAAATTTTTTTAATCATCCCGAAGACGGACATAGACAATCCCACCGCTCTTAAATTCTCAAAAACATTGAAAATATTTCAGCGGTGAAGTGAATTATCCAGCTTCGAAGTCGATTAATTTTAATATTGCAACCGTCCCGATTATCTCGTTTTGAAAATAAAGACTTGCGCTTTTGAAATTGATCGGCCGTAGGGATTATTCGTTGGCAGTTCCCACTGGCAGATGCTTTAGTCAATAACCCCCTTTTCCTACTCCGAGTTCAACATTTGCTTAGCTGCTGGTCTTATATTTATCAAAAAAATTTCCAGTCGCCGTATATTCGTTCCAGCTGGTCCCGATTTCATTTTCAAAGTTTCAATAGCTGGTTGGTGTTTCGTACCACACTCTCACGTCCACCCAAAAAGACCTTTATTTGCTTTTCTTAATTAATGTACGCAGCAGACAGTTGGAAAGGGAAACTTATGAATCCAACACTGTTTTGAGCTACGATTTTCACCAGTAAATTCAGTGCGAAAAAACCTCCAAGTCTGGATTGTGTTTTTTCTAGAAGTTTATTCATTATTAGAACTGTGGTTGAGAAAATCTCCTATTGAGCCCATACCTTTGAAGTCACTTTGTTTGTTTTGAAAGTGTGAGGTTGATTGACATATCGAGGAATATGGGGTTATAGCAATTCTACTGACACGTGCTATAACCTGCAGCACAAAAGTTTTGTCCCAAACGAGAACTGAAAAGATTCCCAAAACACAAAAACTGAAAGAGAATCTTTTTCCTAACAAGCCTGGATGTCCGACCAACTCTCCAATAACAAAACAAAATCCAAAAGAACTCAATTTTATTAAATTTTTCTGGTATTTTCTTCTTCCCGCCAGACATTTTCGTTTGTTCCTAAAAACGACTCCTTTTGAAACAATTTATAAGTCAGTCAGTATTTAATCTTATTAATTTCAGTTTTAAATAGTTTTATTCCATGTAGCATTATGATACAAATTTCTGGAGAATTGAATTCACCAACATTTTTAAAACAATGCCGTAAGACATGAGGCTAGTTGCGATTGAATTGTACAGGGAATTTGACTTTTTTTTGGCAAATTGTCATTTCCACACAACCTGTTTCAAAGTTTGTTTTAATAAGGTTGTTTTGAAAAGGTAAAAGATCAAATGGCATGGTAGGGTATGGTATGATATGGTATGGTAAATATATTTATTAACGGTATTCCTTCATTACAAAGAATGCTCTTTCAAAGATAAGCCCCATCTGAAGCCCATCATCCTGCTTCAGAAGTCTGACGAATTCTAGACCAAACATGAACGCTCGAGGAGGTGAAACTATTGTTCTCAGATGCAAGAACTTCCATGGGGCCTGTATATCGCTCGTTCAACTGAGCTGTGGAAAACTCTTGATAAATTCGACTTAAAAAACAACATAGTCCTTAACTTGTGGGATTTTCCCCCCTTTCTTTTTCAAAGAAGCTCATGCAAAGTAAACAGCTACAAAATGGACTCGATGAATTTAAAATGTGTTTAAGTCAGTCCGGATTCATGACATGCGATGAAAAGGCTTCACATCATAAGCTATTGTTAGCAAGGCAAAATCTGACAAAATCCAGCAGAAAGCGAAAGGCCAGAACTTTCATTCTCATGGGACAGCTAGACATAATATTCCCAGGTTGTTTTGTTTGACCAAATGTTTACACAGGCTCTCTACTTAAGCTAATGCTATTTTCGTGTTTTACAAAGAAATATATTGATTCCCAGTTCCAGATAGCAAAAAAGTTACCAGTGAAAAAGTGCTGGAGTGAAAAAATGAACGCATCTTTCGTTGGAGGGCCGAACCTGAGTCAAAGAAACTCTCTTTGTGAGCAGATGGTAGAATTCTTTAATAAAGTCGTTATTGGAACAACGTAACCCTGGTGCGTACCAAAAATATATTGGGTTTGGCGGGGGGTCGGTGAGGATACGTTTTGACTTGCCCAAAGTATTGAAGTGCTAAGATGTTGGGAAAGATTATAGATGAGGCCTTACTTAAGGCAAAATTGCTTGACTACTTCTTCCTCTGAAGTAGTGTTGAAAGACAAGTAGCTCAGCAACTCGAAAACACAGAATGGAGTTGAGGATTTAGCTATGTTGCCTTTCGAGTGCCATTTGAAGTAGAATATTCCATAAAAACTTAGATTTTAAAAGAGCCAAATTTAATAGGAAAGCTAGAAAAAACCTGCTCTGTCTCGAGGGACAACCAAGACGCTCAAACATAGCGTTCAAATGTAAATAAGAAGATAATATTTAATAAATAGCGTTTCCGAAAACAAATTGATGTCAAAGTGTCTTAGCGGCCGATGATGTCGGAAAGAAAGCTGAAGACGCGCCGCAAGACGCAAGAATTTAATCCAACCCCTCCCCTCCCCCCTACGTAAAGAATATTTCAACATATTGTGCAATTTCAGTGATTAGAAAAATAAAGCACTTTAAATTGTTTTAATATAAACCCAGTCGATATCAATCATATATATATATAACTACCATATTCAACGCCAAAAAAGTAATAGAAAAATTTTAGTACTCCGTTTCAGTATTTTATTATGAAAGCCAATATGTAGGACAATAAGCGTTGACCTCAAGAATCAAAATCCATATTTCCCAAAAAAATTTTCCACAGGGAATCAAGTTTCGATGCGTGCGCCTAAATAAGGCGGATTTAACGCTTTTTTTTTTTTTTTTTTTTCCCTGGGTGGGGGAAAGAAACAATATTCACTGTCCCAAAATCCATGTGTCTTCAGGAAATTTGAAGTTTTGAGAATCAAATTTTAAAAAAAGAATTTAGCCGCCATACGTGATAGCTGGTGGCGCTTTTTAATATATATTATTTTCATGATCCAGCGCTTTTTATTGGTTTATAATTGAACACTTTTCTAATTTATTCCCCTAAAAAAAACAGATATTCGGTTCTTTCCAAAGACAAACTTGCACGTAACTAGTTTTCTTCTTGCTATTGCCAGATGTTCCAATGGATTTTTCCCGCCTAATCCTATTTTCAGAAAGCCAGACAATCGCGGGTCATGCTTCAACACAAGGAGAGGTCAAGAAAAACACAATCTTTGAATCACGTGCGAATATTATGAAATCTAAGGAAAAGAAAATCTCGGGAGAAAATTCCCTGTTATGTATGTAGTTCAGTTACTAAACGTTTACTCCAGTAATATTGTCTGTGGTCAGCGGTCAGAGACTATAACGCATGCGCGTTTCCAAACTTAGACCACTGAGAAAAATGGGGATCAAATTAGCGGCCATCTTGGAGGATATTTACTTTAAATGGTTTGCAATCACTTGCAAGTCAAAAAGTTGGCGGCCATCTTGGAGGATGTTCGTCTTAAGGGATTTGTAATCATTTCCAAGTCAATAAAATTGGCGGCCAGGTTGGAAGACGTTGGTGATCGTTAGTAAGGCAATTAAAGTGGCACTAGCTGATCATAGTAATTTTTAAAGGAATAAAAGTGGCGGTCATGTTGGATAATATGATATTCACTGCTACATTTCTTGTTTCAATTTTCCCGCGTGAACCTCAAACCTGTTGTCAATGCACTTTTAAGAATTTAAAACTTTTCCTATTTCTTTCTTTCTCTTTTTCTGTTATTTTAATCACTATGAGTATTACTCCATGTCGCGCAGATCGTTTGTTTGGTGCGCCAACCATTTCGTTGTTTTAATTTGTCTTCGAGTGTAGTTTAAGCAAGACAATCACAGTACTAGTAAGGTCATGTCACATTGCCCCAAGACTGAAAACCAAAGCCTATTAGTCTTACCAAGGTCGATCCCTAGTGATCCAACTTGCCAAAGGCATCGCGGATTAGGTTTAAATAGCCTGAAAGAGACCTCGCAGTCAGTTATAATCACGCGCAGTAACTAGGTCTTAATGCTGTGATGATAATTCAGTCTTATCGGGTCTAGTTAACTTTGGATCTAGAAGATCAAGCAATAAACTCTTAACGACGTAAGACAGGGTCTAATTAGAATGTTAACTCCTCTTTCATTGATAACCTAAGTAAGGTTATATGGACTTGGCTCGAACAGCGCACGCAACACCCTTAATCAGTAACTTTTTAGTTGGCTCTGTCATCAAGGCTTAATCGTTCCAGAAGGCTAAGGGGGCGGTACGAGCGCCGCCAGGCGAAATATGGACTGCGCGCCGATATCATCACTTTATAGCCTAATAGGCATCGATTGACAAACAGCCTCACTCATTAGGGTCTCGGTTCGACCCCGTGGTGCGGTGCCTCTGTGAATCTTTATGCCTTAAATAGTAGTATTGCATGGTCACTGGTCAGTAGTTATTCAGAGTATAAGCCTTTTATTATCAGTGTTAGGCGATAACCAAGGTGAATCTATCTACGCTAACCCATGTTGTAGGGTACCTATATAAATCTTGATGCCTTAAATGCGAGTATTGCCTGGTCTTTTGTCA
>JAADYU020120885.1:0-11900 GCA_011763375.2 Heteractis magnifica | reverse complement strand
AATAGCCGACTCGGCGCTGCGCGCCTCGTCGGCTATGAGCTCATGTACGACTCGATTTCGTGGAATAATTGTTAAATAGATACTAATTAATAATAGATAGTAGCTAATAATAGATAAGGTAAATCTAAACTAAATGAAATAACAGTAAAAATACAATAAGCTAAACTAAAAGGACCTATGTGATTCCTCTATACAAAAATCTGAGGAATTTTATTCTTTCGATTGTTAATTTTAACATAGTAATAACATGACTAAAATAATTGAAATCACGGGTTAAAATTCAGTTATTATAATTAATTGGATAAATCCTGAAGTTAATGAACATTTTAAAAGTCGGCTCGGATTAAACAGTTTGTGCAAGCAGTCTAAGATCCATTTGGAAAATTGGCTATGTACTTCATGGTTGAATGCTATCGATAATCGTTATTCTGCCACACTTTGGTCAGAGGCTAAGAATGGCTTTCAACCATGAAGTACCTATCGGAAACGGGACCTAGCCCAAGTTGCAAATGGAGATTCTGCACGATCATGTGACGGCAGCCATGTTGGATGGCAGAAACAAAATCGTTTTTCATGAGAAAGAATTCTGCCATCCAACATGGCCGCTGACGTCACATGGTCGTGCAAAACCTCTATATCTACTGTTGTTCACCTAAGGGGGAATATGAACCCAATATTTTAACCGTGTGAAAGTTAATCACAGATAGTTGCAGCTAGTGAATATATTTTTCTGAAGTAAAATATCGATGACTTTGAAAAGTATAATGATGAAAGTTATAGTTGCACACGTAAACGTGATTAAAAAATAGTGTATTGATTTTTTAAATACATTTTAATGCAAAAAGTTTTTGGCCTTGACGGAAACGCGTGGGGGACTGGGTACGAGCTTGTTAAAAGAAATCTAATTCAGAATTGAATAAAAGATGAGTCATAAGACAGAACCAGCCTTACCGGCTGTCTCAATAATCATCCAAACTAAAGTTGATAAACCTATTAATTTGAATAGGTGGTTATAGTTTTCATTGGGTTGGTATTTATTTCTTAATTACATTAAATTTAGAAACTCTTACCTATCCACCAATCGTTTTCGTAAATACAATTCAAATTAGTTTCTTAGGGCTCGGACACACTATGTGAGATTGCTTGCGACGTTGCTTGCAACGAAAAATCGCACCGAGTGTCCACCCATGCAAGTGTTGCGCGCGACGTCGCCGGCGACGTTGCAGCAGCATAAAGGAGCTCTATTTTTACGGGTGGACACACGATTTCCCCGTTCCATGCAACGTCGCATCGTTTGTCCTAACCTTTATTCGTCGAAATTCGAAAAGATGGAGCAGGGGGATGAATCTTTGCAGTTCTATTCTGGCGTAATTCAGTGTCACTCATTCATCTTTACAAATACTTTTCCTTTCTTTCTATAAACCTGGGAGGTGTCACATCCACCCATAAACCTAAGAAATGCTTAACATCCAGCGTGTGTCCATCAAGTTATTGATCATGCACTTCGTTGGCTGCTAAGCATGAGAGAAGCGTAAGAGTTGCCGAGTAAGCCAAGTGAGACTCTATAGCTTCTTGAGTGCTTAGCAGCCAACCAAGTCCATCCAAAACTCAATGGACACGCAACTGGGTGTTGACCATCTCTTTTATAACATGGCCGAGGGGAAAAAGTCATTTATATTTGAAAAAAGGCCTTTGTAATTCCTAACGAAAATCTCAAATCTTTACGCGTGCGCTTTACTATCACGTCAGCGTGCAGAACATCGAGTTATGGATGCACATGCGTGCACGCTAATTAACCAACGAGAGCGCGTTATAGACCCCGCCCTTGCACATGTCGTCAGAGCAGCTCAATCTGGGGGACAAAACAAAAGACTTTTGCTCTCTTGAGAGCTAGAAACCATTGTTTTGTCCCCCAGATTGAGCTGCATTCTGACGTGCTGCAAGGGGTCTATATCATTTGCCCTCTGGCTGAGTACAAACTCCAGGTTATTACTATTTCAGTTCTTGATGACGTATTTGATTTCAAAAGCACTGATAATACATGATCACGTGACATGTCATCCACTAATGGTAATAAATTGTGGGTTTAACACTTTTATTACAACTTCACCGATCGATTTCTTAATTTCCTTTCAAAGAATCTTCCGACTACCTGTTATTTTATGTGTCTTTTATTCCAAAATTTCGGCTGTTTTGATATTCGCAATTCTTTTGCTTGTTACTCACTCGACAACGAATGTTCAAACAAGCTGGCATACGTATCGTATCTTTCAAGTAAGTGATCACCATTATTTTCACTCTCTAGATTAGATTATCTACATGTAGCTATAATTTTAGTTTCGTCTGGAACTGAACGTTCCGCATTATCATTCTTGAAAAAGAAATAAATCCTTTCCTAAGTAAGCACATATTTCTACAAATATTTTGTTATGCAATTGTTAACTAACACTGAGTTGTCCAGGCAAAAAAAGCAAATAAAGTTTTTTTTTCACTCCAAAAAAGTGATCAATACTAAGCAGGAATCACTTCTATAAATTAAGTGTTTTTGAAATTCGAATCCATATCGTCTACCAAACATTGATTTTATTAGAATTCAATCTTATAGTTTATTTGGAGTCGTCACCCTTGGAGGTGAGTTTAATTGTGGTTTGGCCTGAAGAAATTCGAACGCAGCTCCAGCTGCAATTCTTGTTGATTGGCTGTACCGTGAAACGTAAAATAAATGTGTCATGGCTTACGGGTACCGAGGGAACTTAATTATGAAAAGTAGAAACTTTAGACAACTTTGTAGTTGTTATTCACTCACGTACAGGTAGTAAAAGTTTTGGATTAAATCCAAGTTTTTTCCCCAAGTTTTCACACTCTTTAGTTTACAACATACTGGTAGTAGGAAATGGATGAAATTCAGTCATGATAAACGAATATATCACAAAGGAACATATATATAACTAGAATTATATATATTATATATATAACTAGAATTCTATATCATAAAACCTTCAAATAAAATTCTATATGCTTTATATTTCACATGTGAGAACCGGAAATGACACTTGAATGGCTTCCCGGGCAAAAACACGTTTGTTTTTGAAAACTTTCAAATCATGGTGAGCCACTTTGTGTCACTAGAATCTTCAATATTGACGAGTTTATTGGAAAAAAAGACAAACAAAAATACTTTAAGTAAAACAACGAGAGACCTGCCTTTGCTGCAAGAGTTTTTGAAGACAGAACAAGCAGAGAAAGACGTTGAAACCGCCGAACCGAATGAGCCGTAGCTGCCTTTCTCATCGAAGTAAGGAAAAAAGATTACGGGCCAGCTACTTTGAGATTGTTTATAATTATCAAGCTTCGACCGATACCTAAGAAACAAAGGAGGGTCATGAAGCTAGAAAATATCCACAGTGGACCATTCAATATTGCCATAAATACGGTAAACCAAAGTCCCGACTTCTCGTCTTTCCATGACCAAACAACAGAGCGTCGCCGTTTTATCATAGAGTTGGATAGCGATTAAAACTGTTGAATTAAGGACTAACAGAATTTGTTTTCTACTATACGCTTTGTGATAGCCGGTTTTGACTTTGAAACATCTTCAACTTTAGATTACTATTACATATTTTCATTTGTTTATTTCCATTTTATTTTGTTTTGTTTGTACAAATAATTTGTCTGAGTTTGCTAGCTACATGCTCATCAGTTTGATTCAAGAGAAAATAAAACCATATTTATGTATGAATTCTAGTTATATATATAATAAACAGATCACACCATAGAAAGTGGTTTGTACGGGGTTATATTCACTCGTTTGTGTTAAACACTCACTCGCTCGTACCTGTCGCTCGTTCGTGTTTTGACACAAACACCTCTTTCATATAACCCCGTACGCCACACTTTCTATGGAGTAATCTCTATTTATAATCTAGTTTGCAATACCAGGTGTGAACAACTGAAGTGCTCCGAAAACGAGTCGCTCGAGTTTACGAAAGAAACTTTTTTAATTAATTTTCCTAAAGCATACTAATGTTCATAATACTGTCATATTCTCTCATGTTTATAAGATCTTTGGTCATTAGACCATATTCACGATAGGCGCCATGATGGTTTTCATATTGTAATACAAATTAACCGAGAAGTCTTCCAGGGGGCAAACATTGGAAAAACAACTGGAACCACGTGACTTATTAGCACAACAAACATGACGGCTATTGTGAATATAGACAATTAAGTGCTGCCTTCGAAGTTTAAACAACGTTGTATATGTAATGAGTAAATGAGTATACAAGATTTCCACTGACCTTGAAAAGTCAGGGAAATGCGTAAATTTTTCATGGTCAGGGAATAGGCCTCAACCATAATGACGTTTTATACCTACACTTCCAGAAATCCCTTTCGGTAGCATTTCTTGTCATGCTAATTTTCACTAGTATTGTCTTGGTATTCTCAAAGGAGTTTTAATATTTGAATATGAAAAGAGATTTCGAAAAGGATTGTGGTAGTTTAGGTATGAAACGTCATAAGGGTTTAGGTCTATTGTCAGGGAATTTTGTATTTGCTCAGGGAAATTATAAAAATGTGCCAAAAGTCGAGCAATTTTTGAACAAGGAAATGCAAAGAAAAACAAAACCTTTTTTTTGAAAATTGGGATTTCCTGTGGAGTTTTGCACGAAATATCTTGAAACGCACAATTTTTGTGTTCAAAGAAGTCGGTGAAAATTGGGATTTACTCAGTTAAAAAGTCAGGGAATTTTATTGTACCAGGAGAGTGGGAACCCTGGAGTAAATATTTGCTACCAAGAAAATCAAATAATAAATGAAGAAATAATAAAATAAAGGCTCTGCCAAATCGGAGTGATTCGTGGTACCTCGCCGAACGTTTAAGACTCGCATGCAAAACAGGTGAATAATATTTCATTTAAGAAATATCGGAAAGTTCACTCTATCTCAGTCATAACGAATGAAAGTAAAGTACGAAAAATAGCATTGTTCAAGGAAGTCATAACAAGAGGAGTTTTGGTCTTGATGTTGAGTTTTTAGCTCATTTGACATTCTCGACTCAGTGGTGCCTGTTTTACTGGTATTCATCAAATCCTTTTTGGTTTAATCTTTGTTCTCATTGTGTTTTTTATTTAAGAAGGGAAAGTGAAATCGACAGAATCAGGTAAAACGTGCTTTTTTAATATCTTTTTTATAAAAAGTTTCTAGTTCATGAACAAATTTTGCAGTTTGCTAAAGAAATCTAATCCATTACCATCAGTTGATAAAACAAACAACTAGAAAATTATTTATTAAAAAGCTTTGAACGAAAAAAGGAGACATATCTTTCAAAAGAATAGACCTTTCCCAAGATATGGTTAGAGTACACAGCGAGTTCGAGTTTGGTAAGTTTAGATATTCTTATTTCTTCAGTGAGGTGATGTTACTCTCGGACTCATGACAAGCAAAACTGGTTTTGAGGGATTCCTTTTGCTGATGATGATGATGATGGTGGTGGTGGTGGTGGTGGTGGTGATGGTGAATGATGACGATAATGATGAGAACGACGATGACGACTATGATGATTCACGGCCTTACTTTGGCATGTAGGACTCCTGGTAAATAGAATAGAGGTTTTTAATCACCGTTTAACAAGTTTTAAAAATTCCGTAAAACGCCACCACTAGGTATGATGACACTAAAAAAGTTCTCATGACATATTCTGCTAAATATGCTGAAAGAGCGCGACACTAATGTTATGATTATCTTGACAGTCTCCAGATGGAATGAAACAGACTATGCCAATGCTACATGTATGTGTACTGAACTTCGACTGTACAGCTCGGCAGTGCTCTTAATGAGAATCAGTCCTAACACCCTATAGCTGAATCCTTCAAGGACAACCGACATCTTGAAACTCTAATAAGGTTAGTAATGAAACGGATATTCAGTTGTTTAATCAGGATTTCAATTGGTGATAGTCGACTTACCTCTCTTCGCTCGGTTGGTCAGTAATAGACAGGCCCATGCTTGTCGAATTGCGTATCATTTCTAGATTTACCTTGAGGGCGAAAAATTGGGATCCTTAAAAACCTCTAAGAAGAGGGATAACATGCAAATTCGATATCTAATAGCTGTGGTATAAAACTATTTCAAAGAAAGCTGTCGGAGCCAAATCGATAGGCATTGGGCGATAGGTCATTACAATAACAAATGGATTGTGGATCCCTTCTGTTCGTGTCTTCGCAGAATACGGAAGACACTGCGGTACTCGATGATGCGCATGAGAGAAGATCTTAGATGGAGAGTCATTTTAATTCCTACAACTTAAATTGTTACAGCTTCTCGGATTCTTTTTATATCAATGGTCTCAGTGAACTAAAATTAGTTGATTAAAACAGTGTATAGAGAATAAATCGGGGTTTTATAGAAGCCCTCAGAGAGGGAGGAAGGAAGGAGGGAGACTTAGCAGAAGAAAAAAAGATCATGCAAAATTTTCATTAAGTTTGACCTTACATGCAACTCAAGTTTGAATTCAGATTTACAATTTTCTTCTTCACGACAGGGATAATAATTCGTATTCGACACTTCCCACGGCCAAGCAGCTGTTGTTTAATACTTGAAATACTTGAAACATGAATATGCTGCATTCAATTCCACTTTTTTAATCCCTTCCCTTCCCTTCCTTTTCTTCTTTTTCTTTACTTTTATTTTTCCTCACACTCACTGCCATAGTTTCAGCGACAGCTTTCACTTCAGTTATGGTTTAAATTTGTAGCTTTTTGCTGTATATCTGACGGCAAATCCTGTTCTAAGCGAGAAGTAACTCTAGATGTTTTCTTCACTTTTTCAAATATTGCTCTAGTTAAACGTGGTATAATTGTGAATGACTGAGTGAACAGATTGATTCGTGACATCAGAATGCATTTTTAAAAATCGAGATGTTTATCCAAGTACATTTTGAAAGTTTGAGAGAAAAAAGTTAAGGACTTGCAAGCATTTCAAGTTGTGAGAAAACATGAAAACTGGGCCACTCAGGCATGATCTCTGAACATTCAAGCTTTCCAATGTTACTGATTTTTAAGCGTCAGATGGTATAAGTTATTTTAATGAAGAAGATCTTTATTTACCAACATTAGAAATCTGCTATTATGAAAAAGGTCTATTTAATTTTTTTCCAGCAAAGTTAAGCTCCTTCATCAGTTGTTTTCTTTTCTCTTTCCATAGCTCATTTTCTTTTTTCCTTTCCTTTCCTCTCCTTTCCTTTCCTTTCTTTTCCTTTCCTTTGTCACTTCTTTCACTAGCCTGCTAGCAGAGCTTCCTTTGACCTTTTGTACTTCTCTTGTGGAGAAAGAAGGTCAAAGGAGGCTGATAACAGGTATTCTTTCATTTGCTTGATGGCAATTCTGTTGGTATCTACTTGCAATAGGTCCAGATTAATAACTGTTTTTCTGTTTGCACTCGTACATATTTAAAACAGCCTTTTCTTTTCCTAGCCCAGTAGGATGGTCTTTTCGCCTAATTCATTTATCTATCATCTATTACCGCTGAGTTCCTCTCAATTTCTTTTTTTCAATGTTGCTCAGTCCTTTGTCCACGCTTCATTACTATTAACCAACATTGGACAGCATGAAATCACTGAGAAGGTAAAAAAAATCTAGCGAAGACGTGATCCTCAGCGTCTTCACCTCATTAACAACCACCTCTTGTGATTGAAACCTGCGTGATTGAGCTATATATTTCTTTAAAAAAACGTAAATTACAAAGTGTTTTTTGATTGTACACTTATTTCTAAAACCGTTCTTGTCGTCAAGCAACATAGGAGAAAGGGCAGAGGCCATGCTAAGATAATAGTGGAAGTAAATAAATTTGCATAAATAAGTTTGCGTAAATATTTAGTTTTTTTCTATTATTAGTTAATGTTAATCAGTGCTGCTGGCGGGCGAGCAAGCTATTTTAGCACCTTTGGTTGCCACATTTGTCAGTTTTCCATGCATTCCCATAGTTTCTTTTGCCGTTTGGAACGACCTATCGCCTGTCGCTTCTAGCGATGATGAACCTTTTTGGAAATAGCTACATACGTATAGAAAGGGTCGCTATGGCAATCAAATCATCATCATGATCATCACCACTGATCTTATGAATACGAATACATCAACGTTGAATGTAATATATGAGTGCTCTCTCAAAACAGCATTTAGTACTTACAGTATATATAAATGCTTTAGAGGGCCTGACAATTTCAGGTAATATAGAAGAGAAGCGATTCTGAAAATATACATTTTGCGAAATCAAAATATGAAACTCAGCAAAACGATTGAAATTATCGAATATACTATTTGCCATCTCAATTTCAATCGTTTTGCTGAGTTTCATATTTTGATTTCGCAAAATGTATATCTTCGAAATCGCTTTTCTTCTAGAAGTTCTTTTGTTTTATTTATTTATTTCTCTGTTAATTCCATTTTCTCAGTTCTACATATTCTCCTACTCTATTAGTTTCTGTAGCTCGAAGATGCATTCTTTACAGAGCTCACCAGCTTATCAGAATCATCTATTTTATTTGCACCTCTTCATAACATGCGATTCTTCTGAATACCAAATGTAGCGCTTGGGTACATTAGTTAAAATTGTTATTTGCTGTTTTGGCTTCCACAAAAGCACGGGTTAGTCTTGTTATAATTTACTAGAATGAACCGCGCAGTTTTTCAGTATGCAGTATTTACAAGACCTTTGAAAAAGTTGTATTCACATGTCTGTCATATCTATTCCTTTCGCTTCTGTTGAATATTAACGCTGTAAACTTTCTTTGGGGCTGACCAGACAAGACGGCACGATTTCTGTCTTCAAAACAAAAGAAATCTACCGGGTAGTGAAATATTACGTTTTTGTAAATACTCGACGCTTCGATAACCACTTCTACACTTACAAATAAATCAAGGGGTAGTCTCAGTTACTCAGGTAGATTGTTTCCGCTCTTACTCCTACCAAACCACTATCTCAAGTGAAGCAAACAATAGCTGAACCTTTGTTGAAATAATTTTGAAGATTTGGGCAGAAAGATCCATTAAGAGGGCCTCTTGTCAGTCACGTTAACAATCTATATAGCTGTCAAACCGTTACTAAGTAACAACTACCTTGAATCCCTTTTCCTATTTTGTTGCTATTTTTATTCCTGCACTATATTGATGTCCACCAGCGTGAATCCGCCATAACTTTCACTCTTGACTAGTCAACGTGTAGCCCTGCTTTTGGTGCCTTTATGAACACTCGTCCAAACAAAATCCCATTCGAATCTAAAGTTTGTGCATAGCACTTAATTCTTTGTTCTTGCTTAGTTCTTTGGGGGCTTTTCGTTTTAACATCATTGAGGGGTAAGTCTTGATAATTTTGTCTTGAAATATTCGGGGTTCTTGACATTGTTGTCAGAGTTTTTAAGTTCCGTACTCTTTTTTAATCTGTATTATTGTAATTTTTTAGGTGTGTCTTCCAAACTACCGAAGAACATATTGGTAAAAAGATTCACAACGAATACCACAGCTCCTCAAGAAGTGACCACATTCTCAGTACTGATTGAAGTAAGGAGTTAAATACCGGCCAGAAAGCAGTTCTCATCTCCTCCTTACTTGAGATAAACTTCTAGAAACAGGAAAACGAAATGACAATATAGAGAAAGACGAAAAACGGAAAACATTCACAATCTTCACAATACTGCAACTGGTAAGTGTTTTCCACTTTTGCATTCATCAGTTTTATTTAATGTTTTTAAGCAAAAATGATTACAGGAGGGGAAATTGAAAAACGAAATAAATATAAGAAAAACGCTCACTTGGTATTAGTCCGATATCAGTCCGATAAGCCATAAGTACTTCGATCGTTACGAGCAATGAAATACCAGCTTATATCTCGATTCTGTTGACCGCTCAAGGCTCGAAATAGCGGCCTGCCAACGGTCAAAATGCAGGTCAAATTTTACTACGGTCAGGCGAAAACAATTTTGAACTGCCAAATGGAAAATGAAATAAGAGAGAAAATTTTGGTCCACCAAAATTGTTTTTCCTGACAAGAATGAATATCTGGCTATTTTTATTTTCTATTTCAAGCCCTGCCGCTTTAATATGACAATTGCACTATAACGTATCATTAAGAATGCATGAATTTCAAGGAAAATTTCCTTAGTCTTTTTTATCGTGTGAATTGGTTGTAGTTTATCTCGTCATTACTAAAGGAAATGCCATAGAAACTAATGGTGTTGAAAATACGTACTGATCCTATTGCTACTTGTATCTAAGCTGTCGACTAGTCATTTCCACAAACCTTTTTTTTTACTTGAGAACAATCTCTTTTACCTTATAGTAACCTTAAACTATCAAGCAAAAGATGTTAAATTTCCAGTTTTTCACTTAATTTTACGAAAGAAAAATGCTCGATTTTTCTCATGAAAAATTCAATTATAATTTATAAAAAACATTTAAAGAAACCTCCTTGAAATGACTTTTCCACTTCAGTTATTACTTTACACAACTCATCAACCATCGTTAGAGGTTTTTTATTATTATTGTCAGCTTTATGTAGAGATGGTTGATGATCACGAGGAGCTTATGTGAATCTTAACTGTGTGCCTCAGTGTGCGATACAAGAGCGGGGAGACACACGTCAAAGCTTCCAAGTAGTCAAAAAACTGTTTGTTGAATTCTTTCTAATTTTCAAGAGCAATTATTCATCAGCTCACACATGTATCTCAGTTGTTTTTGTTTGTTGGTTCAAATGGAAATGGTTAGCGGTGTCATTTCTCAATTTCTTTTCTCGCCGACCCTCGGGAATTCCCAAGACGGAAAAGCTTTAACCGGTTCAGTTATTTTCCAGATTATAATTGATCGCTGGCAACACAATAATGAATGTATTTAGTTATTTTAGTGACAAATTTATTTTTCTTTGAGGTTTTGAAGCTCATAATATACTATACGGCAAAAAAGTTCCGGGATCCAGATTCTCGTTGTCATCGTCTTTTCTAGAATGCAATTAATAGCAGTCTTTCTTTTTATTGATTTCGTGTAGTCCCCAATAGGGCGAATTCCTGTCAGTACTTTTTTTGATTGTGCAAGGCTTTATTCAAGAAGTGAAGTCACAGGCAAAACAAAATGATTTTCAGTATCTTCAGCAACTTTTGCTAATGCTATTTTTATCTTCTCCGGATTTAACGATTTTCACAGAACATTAAAACAAAATGTTCTAGAATTTCTAGGATGTTTTAGAATCACACCGATATTGATATCCCCCTTTAGAGGGCATGGCCCCTGCATGTCTTGAAATTCAGCATCAAGCGTCAGGGCACGGGCGGTATGCGCTACTAATGATTTAGTAACGCGCCCCTCTTACCGTTGTAGTCGTGGGTTCCATTTCTGGTATCGTCACATATTCAATCAGAGTCGTTTGTTGGTTCTCTCTTGTGCAAATAGGGTTTTTAAAGGGGGACTTGTACGGAAATCGTCCAAAATTTAATTCCGCTGAAACATTGCTCTATACGTTTCTTTCTAAATAACGTCTTCATTTATTTTCTTTCTATGAAGCCCAAAGGTCGGCGGACAGACTTAAAGTACACTACTTATGATTAGATTTTTTTTTTCGTTTCTTTTCTTCAATAATTAGTATGAAAGTAGCAAATAATTTGATCACAAATTACAGAGTAACATATTGACCACTTTCATAATGGCGGCAGCTCATTAGCACAATATTTTAAATCTTAATGTTTCAGAAAAAATGGGTCTTCCATTCGAGAGAGGATGTTTCTCCAAGTAATATTTGAAAGTTTGAGGAAATATTTTTTAAATCCTTATGGACTTACAAGCATGTTAAGTTGTGAGGAAACATCGAAACGAGGCCACCCAGGCATGTTCTCTGAAATCCATACAAAGTTATCTAAT
>JAADYU020120774.1:0-11900 GCA_011763375.2 Heteractis magnifica | reverse complement strand
TTTCCAAACAATAAACTTTGGCCAATCAAATTCATCGCATTATTCATGCATACTAATTGATGCCAGCGACTCGATTTGCATGGACCGTAAGTACATGACGCCGAGAACAATAGAATTCTACGCGATGAGCTCTTCGATCTTCCATCGTTTATACTTCATTTTTGTTCTGAATAGCTAATGCTTTTATCAGTAGGAAGTAATGATGGTCTCCAACAACATTGCTAAGGGAATCCAAGATATTAGTCATTTACTTAAACAGTTTACAGTGGCGGCAGACCTACTTAAAGAATGCAAATGTAATAGATGTTGCAATACAAAATAAGAAATGATGTGCGGTTTTTGTTCGATCCTTCCCGTTTTCCTCTTTCTTTCTTTCATTTTTTCCCTTCATTTTCTGTCTTCCTTTACTTTTCCCTTTTCCCCTTCTTTCTTTCGTTTCTTCCTCCCTCAGTTTTTCTTTTTGAGTTCTTAGTCTTTTTAGCCTGTTTTCTTCTTTCTCCAGCGCAGAGAATTAAAACGCTTAGTAAGAATTTTTCATCAACAATTTATTGTTCAAAGTCATTTCTCTTAAGATTGATAACTATTATATTATCGAGTTCTGCTGATAGTGGAACAACCTCTAGCTTTTTTGAAATCGTGAAAGTACGTTTTGAAGCGGAGACGATAGTCACAAATACATCTAAAAAATACTATATAAAATATTGAATTCATAACGCAGCTGAAGAGAGAAATGGAATCTCGACTACCCAGGGATTCCGGTTCTATTCACTCTTCGGGTTTAGTAGGACGAGCGAAGTCCTGTTAAAAAATACAAAAACCTGAGCGAGAATAAATAGCCTCTGGATCTGGGTAAATCTCGGCTCGCTGATTGGTGGAACCCACTGGTGAACGTTGTATGAAACATTAACGAGAACAAATGATAACAGAGCCAAAGGTTTTCAGAAAATCAGCAGGAATGTTTGACAGAACTGTGGACTGAAAGGCTTACGTTTCAAAAACTCCAATTCAAGCCAGCCGCCTATTGAGCCCTTTTCAAAATACTACACTTAGAAATCTGTTTATCAGAAAGTTCCAGACAGCTCACTCGACAAGCTAGTTTAGAATAACAATACCGAAATTGTGTTGAAGAAGCAGTACCTGAGAATGGTCCACTCTCTCCTAGATAAACTACTTCACTACGAAAAATGCGATGACGACGAAGAAGAGCGACAAAAGCTGGAACAGTCTTGTTCTGATAGCGAAGTTGAAAGTGAAGAAACATCAGTGACCATTGCTACACCGATGGTATGTAATTCAAAATTGATCGCTTTTGGGGGGAACACAAGTATCTTCTCTAGCGAATTCGCTGTGCTTAATGGCCTAGTCGTTATTGAAAACTTCACCAATTAGTAAAGTCATAATGAATAAGATGTTTTCCCGGCTAGTACATATTGAAAACAAGTTTTATTTAAAAGAACTAGCGAGTAGTTTGGGATTCGCGTTTTTGTGAGTCGTAGTACATTCTAAATGTTGGGTTGAAGGAAACAGTCACAAGATGTCAAGGAGTTTTTATTTTGATTGTGATGTCTTATTTTTCTGAGAAAATGATTAGCGCCTGAAAAGCCAGCTACGTTTAATCTGGGCTAGGATTATTCGGATTACTTATAATGCATTAGGTATTCAGAACCAGACAAGCGCAAGCTAAGGCCATAAAAACTGGATTTACTGTCACCCTCTCCTCCCCTCCCCTCCCCTCCCCAAGAAAGAAAGACAGACGCGGGAAACCAATAAAACCGCAAAAATTGTGCAACCTTATTTCTTGGGTGATGATTATGAAGGCTTCGTACAGATATGAACCTGTAATACTCTACCGTACAAAGAATGTGTAACGTAATAATAACGCTCGGAAAACATGAGTGAATCCATCCCAACGCGAAACAGAACAACCTGTATAAATCAAGTCAGTAGTGTTTTACACCATATCATTAATGCCCGTATAAGCCGGGCAGGTGTCCTATTTGAAAGAAACGGTAAGGCTCAGTCTTAGTGAGTCCAGCTGTGACAGGTAGCGAATAACCTGTGTAAATCGACCAGACCAGCATTCACAGCACAATAACCTTTTGACGCAGGTGCCGACTAAGCGATTAGTTAGCACTAACAAACACACTTCTCTAAGAAAAAAATATTGAGCATTAAATTACTTATAGATGTAAAATAAAAAACAGAATTGGAAACGTCCCAGATAGGAATGCTGACTAGTTATCATGTATCATAGCATCCAATCTTGACTCTAAATACTCAAAGATTATAATCAATGGCGCTATCCGACTCTAATGAATATTTTATATCCGCGATTTAAATAGTATGGAGTTTTTCTCCAAATTTCCATGCCATTGTCCTAACCTAGGTCCTGCTAGTCTTCAGTCTTTGCAACCAATGATAAGACAGCAAAACCAGCACGAACCAAACACTTCACAGCTAGTGATTTTTATACAAAATGGGAAGGAAGCATTTGGTGTTGATAGTGACGGAAGATTTAGGATTTTTTTTTTTATTATTATTTCGGATTCAAATATTTTGAGACAAATTGGTCGATGCTTTATCCAAGCGCAGGTGAAATATCTCAAAGAAAATAAAAACTTAAGATAACATTCATAATTCAAAAGCTTAGGTGGTTGTACTCCCACGTATTACGATCAGATGTAATGGACTGAACCCGTTGAAAAACTAATACAAGAACTCCTTTAAAATTTGATTTTCCTCCCATTAGTTCAATTTTGAAGAAAAAATTTCTATATTCTCCTCAGGGGACCGAAGCTGGAGCAATGAAATGGAAGTTGAGGCCAGCCAATGGAAGAGTCTTCTTTTTTCGACCTTCACTTTTACATCTTATATTTCTTCTGATCCTTATACTTCTGGTATATTCTTGGATTTTCTCCAAGGTCGACAGAATTCAAAATCTACGACGAAAAACAAAGGCCGAGGACGCTTTTGATCAGAGGATTACGTTATTTATGTCTGGCCAAGGTGGGAATTCAACCTTCACGGTGTTCAAGAAGATTACAGTCGAGGGACGATTCGGCGATTTTTCGTGCTCTTCCTCAATGCGCCGTAGCAAGTGTGCTTTCCGTGTTGATAATGTCGTCCAAGCCGCGCAGATTTGTAAGGCGTATGACGAGGTTTGTAAAGCGTTTGTTTTGACGGAGGAAAAAGAAGGACTAGTGGCTTATCTCAAGCACGATGTAACCAGAGTTCAGAAAAGTAATGTCTCGGCCCTCTTCGTCAAGAAATATTTTGTACCAAAATCTAAAGGACTTCGATTCTTGACAAGCTTGGCTAGCTTGAATTGGAGGTAATCCACACAACAACAGTGCCATCAGTCAACTGGAAAAATACATCACTTCCGTGTTCTTAGAAACTGGTCGAAAATATATTGATAATTCCAAGTTCGACAATATTGAATGCACAAAAATGTCACCATTGATATTGTAAAATTCATGCAAGATCGATTGGTCGCTAGATCACAATTCCACCGCATGGAATTAAATAATATATGGTCTAAATGTGTTGAATTTCACCCTGAGTACAAACCAGAAATAAGTATTTGTTTTTCAATTTAAAAAATTATCTTTGAATTGCAGTCAGGATGCATCTTAGATAACAATTCTTGGTTTTTCTGACTTTTTTATTTAAACTTGACGTTTCGGCTGTTTTCAACAGCCTTCGTCAGAATGGAAATGAAAAGAAACAAAAATGCGCGTGATTTAAAATTCTAAGAGCACGCGATATTGCCAGTAGTTTGCATGGCGCGATAAAAATTATACTTAAATTAAATTTTTAATGAAGTAAAATTAGAAAGCTGTCTTTATCCAGCATCTCGTCGCGTCTCCACTTCATTCGTCTGCTACTAAAGTTTCAGAAAACTAGAGAAAAGGAAGTCAATGGTATTCTGCCTTTCGTTGAAATAATTCGAAATATAGAAGAGTCAAATTAAAAAATACACATTGCAGTGTTAAAATAGCAATTATCATCAAACATTCAAACCTAAATGCCTTCAAGCTCACAAGAATCACAACAGAGCGAGACTCCAGTACAAGACATTTCATCCAGCCTCGTACCCAGGTTCATTTCCTGGGAGAAACCGGGTGCCTGAGAGCCCAAGTATCGAATTAAAATATAGAAACTGATTTTCTCAGTGAGAAAAAAATCGCAATCCCAAGATACGATTTACACAAACAACTGAAACCATGGTAACCGGTAAAAAGTCACGTGAATGATTTGACCATATTTGGGGCTATGTAAAATTTATTTATAAAGATCTTGATCGAATAACTTGATCTGCAATACATATCTAGATTCTTACAAAACCTACGCCTAAACACGTTTAAAATAAAATGATTTTCCAATGGCATTCAGTTCTTGTTCTTGTTGTTTTCTTTCTTCTTCAAACAGTTTTTTGAGCATTGCTCGGCGAAGCTGAAAGAGAAGAGGAAATAATTGATGACTAACAGTTTTGAAAAACAATCAAGTAGTGCATTGAAAGGAGTTCTTAGTCCGTGCTCTAGATCCACATTAATTTTAACTTAGCTTTTAAGTTAGATTTTTTTTGAGGAAAAAACAAACAAACACCATGTATATTCGTTGAAGACAAGAGCTTCAAAAGTTGTGTCCACACTACAGGGGCGTATTCAGGGGGGGACTCACAGGGTCCCGTGATGACCCCCTAACCCATCAATGTGTATTGCAGGTGTTTTGAGGAAGGGAAAAACTTAAAAAGAGTGACACCCCTAATCTAAAACCCTGGCTTCGCCCCTGGAAATAATATTATTTTACTAAAGGGAAGTACAGTTTTACTTATTTACTGTACTAAAGGCGAAAAACATTAACCATATTAACGCTTTCAAGGCGGATCCAGAATTGTTTTGGGCTACCTGTGGTACTGTACTGAAGGCTAATAAATAACAACGCTTTCAAGGGCGGATCCAGAATTTTTCTAAGGGGGTGGAAGTTCAAGACTTGCCAACGTGCAAAAACAGGACCAAAACATAAATATGCATAATAAAAACAGGGTTTAGAGCAGGAAAATAGAGAATAACGCAAATAATGATACAACATTCCAACGTAAAATTGATGTAAAAATAAAACGTAAAGACTAGATTGATTTTTCGAGTGATACTAGATAACGTATTTATTTTGTGAGGTTTCCTTCAAAAGGCGGGGGGGGGGGGTCAACTAGTAACCCCCTCACCACCCCTGAATCCGTCCTTGCACTTTTGATTGACAGGCGGGTTAAATATCACTGACGCATACCTAGCACAACAAAAATGGCAACACATGTAACCGGTTATAGCGGGTTATTGGACCCGCTAGAGCCTAACCCGTTCTAACGGATTGAATGTCACCCCGTTAGAACGACTTGAGAACCCGTAAAACTCCAAGTTGCATACTTGGCTACCAACCGGTTACAGCGGGTTATTGAACTCGCAAGAGCACAACTTGTTCTAACGGATTCAAAATCAACCCGTTAGAACGACTTGAGAATTCGAAAAACTCCAAGTTGCATACTTGGCTACTACCAACCCGTTAGAGCGGTTTATTGAACCCGCTAGAGCCCAAAGTCAACCCGTTAGAACGGCTTCAGAACCCGTAAAACTCCAAGTAGTATACTTGACGAGTGGACTTTGAATCCGCTAGAACGGGTTGGGCTCTTGCGAGTTCAATAACCCCGCTGTAACCGGTTGATCGCCAAGTATATTACTTGGAGTTTGTCGGGTTCTCAAGCCGTTCTAACGGGTTGACTTTCCATCCATAAGAGCGGGTTGGGCTCTAGCTGGTTCAATAACCCGTTCTAACGGAGTATATTTTTTGCCATTTTTAAGCTCCTGGACTTAAACTGGTTCAAATTCAGTACGACCGTTAGTGGAATAGTTACTCGTCGTTTATTCAAAGCCTATGACGTAGCGTTAGATTAAAAGCACGTTCACAGCAGAAAGATTAGGAATACAAGATAAGTAAAGAAGTTTAATGTGAAATAGATTTGAACGATTAAAAAAAAACCCGGAAAATCCAACGGAGGTTGTTAGTGCCCTTGCCCAAATTTTAAATTCTCACTTATCTTGTGTGTGGAAATTTTGAATGATTGTGAAGAGGAAGTTTCGAAACAGGTTTGCTGAGTCACTTAAGATACCTTTTGTAAAGGAAAAAAATGTTTAAATGCTGCATACAACTTACAAGAACAAGTTCTTTATTCCTACATTTCATTTCTTCTTGGACTAACAAGGATTCTCTCTTTGATCGACGCTTTTCACTTTTCTGTCAAAGAAATAAGGTAATATGAGTGTCAACATAACCAGGAGCAAAAGACTTTCAGGGCCGAGTAAACGTAAACTCGCCGCACACGAGGGAATCTGGAATACAAGGACGTTTGGCTTTTGAAATCGGAAATCCGGAATCAATAGAAATCTGGCTTATGGAATCTGGAATCTGCCGGAATCCAACACATGGCATGAATCCAGCACATGGAATCCGGAATGCAGTAACTTGGAATCCGGTGATCCAGCATCATTCCGGATTCCCTTACATGGGACGAGTACACCATTTTTTTACTTACTTCGTCTAAAGAGGACAGCCAAATAGATCTTTCGAATTCCTTAGCCATCCTAGAAAAGAAGAAAAGCAAAGTTAAGTAGCAATACTCAGCTTAGCAGAGGTTCCTTCACGTGGGAGAATAAAAATAACCTCTGCTCAGTGAGCGGTCATTATTTATTGCCTGTTGGTGATGGAACATCGGAGGATTTAAGAGGGGATGACAGAGTTTTGCAAAGCACGTGGGGGGAGGGGGGAGGGATAAGCATGCAAACAACAACAAACATTAAAGATACATCACATTAAATTCGATCGATAATATGCCTCACTGGGGATAAGATCATTTTTGTGGTGTCACAACAAAAATCCCCCTCCAAAAAAGGTTCACAAAGTGGTCTTGTTAACAGAATAAGAGTTGCTACATAATTTTAATAAACTTTACTTACGCGTTCTCTTCGTTTACTCTTGAAGCAATTAACTCGTCCATCTGCGAACAGACAAAACAGTTTTCCAATGAAAATGCAACGGAATTACTCAGCTAACTGTTCAACATGGTAATCAATTATGTTGCCATATCTATCTAACGCAATTTAAAATTTAAAGCCTGGTTCTCACTAGCGACGCAATCATAAGCGCAAGCAACATACGCAGACTCAGTAGGGTACTGCTCATTAGCGGTGCTTGTCTTTTCTCACACCTCGGTGATAAATGCAGTACAGAGACTGCGTATGTTGCTGGCGCTTATGCTTGCGTCGCTAGTGAGAACCAGGCTTAAGAAACAAGCTTGAGTAAAAAAAACTTCCAGGAACACAGCAAATTTAATGATCCTAAAATATTTTTTTACTTCAACTTATAAAATAATAACAGTATTCTAAAGCAAAACATGATAATTACGGTGCGTTTCACGTAACTTTTGAAAGGGGAGTTCCGAAGTTTAAGTCGTACTTTGGAAGTTCACAATGAACTTCGTTGGCGAACTTCGAACCTAAATCCCGCGTAAGTTCGGTAATTCGTTTTTCTCCTTGAAGCCATCCTTAGGCAAAGCACTGTCCTACTTTGTGGAGCAGCTTAGTCAGTGTAAATCTTGAAGTTGATATTAACGAAAAACTGAACTTGCGCAAGAAGTAAGTTCGAAGTTCGCCAACGAAGTTCGTTGTCAACTTCCAAGTACGAGTTGAACTTCGGAATTTCCGAACGAACTTTGGAACCTACTTGGCAAAACGCACTGTAAACAATATAAATTTCGATGAAAGTAAGAACAGGCATAACTAATGACAAGCGCCATTCACATACGTTGAGGGACTTCGAAACTCTGACACTTATTCTTATACCTTAATTTGTTATTGATTTTCTCATAAACTAAACTAAATTAAATTAACTAGATAATAAACAAACAGCTCACCTGTATTCTGGAGTTCTGATCCGTCAAAGCTTTGCGTAGCATCTTGGTATTGGGGTTCACTACCTCATACCTGTAGCTTGTTGTCATTAAGCGTTCGGCCATATTTTAAAGATGAACAGAATTTCCAAAAAAAACTGTAGCTAACTTTCCCCTTGTTTGCTGATTTTCAACGTGTTTGCTTTACGTTCAGTAAAATTTGACGCTTTTGAGCTGATGTCTCATTCATAAGTCAAATAAACTCTTTGGCTTCGTTACCATGGGAACGATAAACAAACTCATGGAAATCAGTAGACGACAATAACGACAGGAATTACACCAAGTGATTATTGGTTGGTAAACAATGAGCTTATCATTGTGTACTTCTAATTGGTTGTCGTGTCCAGACTAATACAAAGACACACAAATCCACCACCGGCTCAACTGTGCGTGTCTTTTTCTGGCGAGTGTATTTTTCTGGCGAAGCGAAAGCTTCACCCTGTCATACAAATAGTAGCACATTTTCCCCGAGTTTTATGAAAAATGATTAATAGTGTCTTAATGATCTGAAGTGACTTTTACTTAGTAGAACACTTTTTTATGTTCCGCTAATAGTTTTTCTCACATTTACAAGTAATGTTTTTTTGTTGTTGGAACTTGTACAAGAGTATAATCCTAACATTATTATACCATGCTGGTCAGAAATAGTAAAGCACTCATTCACACCAGGCACGAGTCAATCGATACCGTAAGCATCACACTATTCCATCGTTTCCGAACATGTGGGGCCGAAACCTACATTTGTGACGTCAACATAAGGTGCTCTTAGAGGAGGTTGATCGACATACGGGGCACACATGCCATTTGTTTACAGGTATATAGACATGACTGATGTCACCATAAGGTACTGTTAGAGTAGGTTTATCGACATGATGAGCACACATGCCATTCGATTACAGGTATATAGACATGATTGATGTCATCATAATGTCTTCTTAGAATACGTTGATCGACACACGGGGCACACATGCTTTTCGTTGACTGTGAATTCTTCGAATGCCTCTAGACACGTGGCATGGAAGACATGGGAACAAGAAAGCAACACGGTGGGTCGCTTGGTAGTTTTGTCACTTTTTATGTTGTAAAGTCCTTGGTGAGATAACGGCATGATACAAATGGGACAATCCAGGCAACAACGCTTCACCGCCTGAAATAATAACCAGCGAATATGGAACACTGACAGCAAGGGATACGCGGGGAAAACCATCACGTGGCGGGGAAAGAAATGATGTCGCGCAACACAAGTTGCGCATAATATTGAAACAATTAAAGAAACTTTAAGGGATATTGTAGAACTCAAGGTAGTGGCAAGCACAATAACAAGGTAGTGTAAAGCAGGATAGACCCTATGCAATATGCTACACTGCTACTAAATTGCATAAATCAAATGCTTAATGAGATGAGAAAATATTTGTTGCCAATTGAAAGACCATAAGTGAATCAGTAAATGTGCAAAGTTTCTGAAATCATGATGATAAATTGTTGGACAGTTAAGCATTTGAAATGTTCCACAAGGATAAAAACGACGCCAGACAGACCTTGGCTTACGATGTCTGCATAGGAGGCTACCCTTGAGTGAGTTTCACATAGAAAATTGTAACTTCCCAGGTATTTATGCTACAGCCTTGAAATTTTGCTTACTTACAAATCTTAGCGTACTCTTTCGAATACTGGCTGTCATGACTTTAGCAGTTGAAGGGAATGGCGTATTTCTCATTCGTGGCTTTTTGCATAAGCCAATTCACAATTGGTGTATCAAAGTTTTTTGAAATATTGCCTTTTTTCTTATTTTAAGCAAGATTTCTAACGCTTTTTAACGCCAATTCCTACATACGTATTTTATTGGACAGTCACTCTTGAATTCCAAATTAAGCATAGCAACGGTCGTCAAGGAAATTGTGACGTCACTGCGTGATGTAGATTGTCAAGCAAAAATGTTGAGATTACCTTTAACTGGACTGCATCCCACTGGTCATCACTTATGTGATTAAAACGATCTTCTTCTACTTGCCTGTTAAAGGTGACAGAGGTTCTTAATCAATGGAAGTGAAAGTGGAAAAAGAAACGAGAGTGGAAAAGAAAGACTGGGATAAAAGGGCAGGATAAAAATATGAAAAATGGAATGGAGGGATGACAATTTGAATCCAGAAAAGTGATTGATTAAAACAGAATGGAAGTTTTAAATAAAATAATCAAAATAACGGAAGAATGACAAATGGAATTCAGAAATGAGAGGGACAAGAATAAAAAACTATCAAAATGAAAAATGGAACATGGAAATGCAGGAATGGAATGAGACAACTGAGGAACAAGGAATGCAAAGAAACAGCATTTCCAAAACATGATAACTTGACATACCTCATAATACTCCTACTACTAGCAATAGACTGATCAATCTCTAACATCAAGACATCAATATTCTGACTGCTGGTTTCCGTGGAGTAAACAAGGCGATCTGTTATAGATTGTAGCTAATGGAAAAAGGAAATAACAAAGATCTAGATTGATTTGTTAAGAAAAAACTATTTAGGTTTTTAATGTGATGTCACACATGCAAGAAATTTGTTTTATTTGAAAAAGGGGTTTGCTTACTGTCAAACTTGTCATACAGATATTAGTAACACTGCAAATTTCATGGAGGTTGTAAACTATTGAAGATATAAGTTTTTCAAAAACCCGAAATTTTACAAAGAAACGTATGTTATGTTATGCATACATTTCTTTGTAAAAATTCCAAGATTCAAAAATTCACCTCTTCTCTGGATTCTGAATTATTAACTTTCAGGAAACTTCACAATATTACTAATATCTATATAAAAAATTTGACTATAAACTTCTTTTTCAGATAAAACAAATTTCTTGACACCGTGATATCACATGAAAAACCTCAATGATGAAGTCAAAAGTTAGTTGACATTGCTACCCTTGTCTTCAAAACAATGAGATGAAGACCATGAGATATAAAATACATAAAAAAGTAAAAAAGTACTTTTCTTCTCCACCCTCCCCATATCAAACTAGTCCTTTTCCCCCAGGCATCCATAGATACCTAAACACTCTCAAATATAAGAAAAAAGAGGGAAAAGTGGGACTGCTCACAGTCTACCCTTTTCTATAATTTCAGCTCATTTCTATTTTTTTAAAAGGAAAAAATGCTATTGCTGGCTTACCTTTTCTTCAAAGAATTTCTTTCTTAGTTTTGGATCATTTGGTGGAACTGTTTCTCTAAAGTGTTTGTACCAGGAACGAACAACATAGCCTCTCCAAACAGCTTGAATTCTTGGAGTAAAATAAAAATTGATAATGAAAATCACATTTTAAAAGCAGTTAATGTAACCCTTTCAAAAGTGGACAAATGGTTATAAGTGAAACAATTCTGTTTGGCTGAGGGTGACACAGGTGGTGTGTGATTAAGCATTTACTGTTAATGGATCTTTCTTTTGCTCTGATTTTCCTCTCTCTGTAAAAATCAACCCTTCTCTAAAAAATGGGGGCTGTGCCATTTATCCTTCCTTTTGGGTAACCATGTAAATGTATATACATGGTCCCAAATTAAGCTGTCATAGTCATTTTCACCACCATCATCCACATCCCCATCCCCTACTATCACCATCACCACCATCCTCATTACAACCATCATTACTATTGTCCCCATCCCTACCACCACCCACCACCACCCTCACCACTGTCATCCTCATACCATCCCTACCCTCATCCCCATCACCACTATCATTATCACAAACATCACCTTCACCACCACCATCATCACCACTATTAATATTATCACCACCATCCCCCCCCCCCCCCCCCCCCCCCCCCCTCCCCTCATTCTTCACTCTTTTTTTTCTTTTTTTTCTTTTTTTTTTTTTTTTTTTCTTTTTTCCTTCTTTCTCTTCTT
>JAADYU020120663.1:0-11907 GCA_011763375.2 Heteractis magnifica | reverse complement strand
TATATTACACGTTATTGATACAACTATTGGCACAAATGAATGTACATTTTCTGTTAATGAACAGCAAAAGGTGTAAAAAGGAATAATAAATATAAACTCTACGTAAACAATGATTTCCTTTATAGCATTTAAAGTGAATTTGTATGTATCACGTAATGTTCCTTCAGTCTTAGCTAAATGCCTATTTTCGTTGGACAACATTCATGACGTTGGCTGTATTTTGAATCCATAAAATTTCATTCAAATCCTTTAGCCCTAGGTCAAACGTCGAACTTCACATGAGACGAACTCATTGAAAACAATTATGAATAATAAGGCGGTCTTTTTTGATTTGATTATAGGTTTGGCTCATGTGAAGTTCGACATTTGACCTAGGCCTTACTTTGATTCCTTACCTGATTATTAAGCCAAGTCTTACAAACCCATACAGATTGAAGTTGTGATTTATAATTAGCAGATAATTACAGTACAAGGGTATGTGGTCTCTGAATTTTTACAATCAGATATATGTAATTTTTATTTTTCTTCTATGTTCACCACACCATCTTGATTTCAAACTTTTAAACGTTATTCTAAGCAGTATATTGTTGCCATTAGCTCTGAAGTTAGAAAATAAAAGTTTTGGGAATTCTTTACTTGAATGTTACGTCAGGGCGGCCATATAAGTAGTATTTAACAAAGGATTTTTCAAGAAGTCTTTTTTGACTGCCTATATCATTAATACCGGAGCACCATACTTTAGAAAAAATTGGTAACCCATCAATTTGATTTTTCATGGCTTGAGTATACGTAACTTCTGTCCGTCCGTCAGTACCACCCTTTCCCGCCCTGGTACATACATACGTACGTACGTCCCTACGTTCGTATACCACCACAAGATAACCGTTTGACTGTGTTATTTACTGCTGTTTCTCTATTATCCTAGAGATAATCCACTGATTTCAAGATAGAGAAAGAGGAAATGAGCTTCAAAAAACTGTTTCCAGTTGTTTTCAAGGAAAGAGCGTAAGTTAAGCTTACAAGTACATTGTCTGAGGACCTTGCACTGTCGATTCAAAACGCCTGATTTTTTTTTTTTTTAATTTTTTTTTTTTATTTATGATGATGATCCAGGCGGTCCAAGGGGTCCCCTTTTCAAATTAAAAAAAAAATGTTAGAAGTTTTCTTTTGTGTCGTGTTGTTATAGGGGTTTTTTATTTTATTTACAATTAGCGAATTTCAAGTATTCCAAGCGATTGCATATCTGTGAGTCGTCTCATCCTCAATCCACCAAGAGCTACCAACATGGCTTCCATCATCCATGGTCCATATACAGTCTGTTATTTAAATAATGCCCCCCCCCTTAAAAAATCCTGGATCCGCCAAAGATTTCAGTAGGTAGAAAACTCAAATCTTGAACTAAAGTACAAAAGGAAAGTCTGTTAAATTACAATGTGAATTATTCACCATTTATTCACCAGCATCTTTTAGTATATTGCTGTTTAAAAAAAAAGAGTTTTTGGTAAGCTTTTTAATAAAATCGGGCGAGTAAAACTTGCAAAAGACGAATCTGAGCATAAAACACTTTTTTTGACATCTTTCCAAATCAACGTTAACCTCTTGTGTTCATGTCCTAAACTAATTGCTTTAAACTTGTTTAAAAAAAAACTTTTAAACTAAAAACTAGGAAAGCGAAGAAAGCTTTAGATATGTAGAAAGCGAGCGAGCCTCTTCAATTTAACGAGTATTTATCGTTTGAAAACAAAATAAGTATTCAAAAGCCCTTTAATTTATATACAGACACTGCTTACAGCGCTTTTCATAATTCTGCGACATTCGGTCGTTTTGGCTTCCGTCAATCAAAAGTATCAACAGTCTGAGTTAGTTATTATTTCATGACTTGGGTCGACTAGCACTTCTCGTAATGCTGCATTGTGCTCTTTCTCTCGCGTTTCAAGTGCTCTCTTTGTTTCTCCAATGTACTTCACGTCCCAAAGCAGATAATTGGTCGTCGCCGTCGTCGTCGTCGTCGTCGTCATCAACATCATCAACTTTATTTGGAGACGAAGGCTCTATTATAAATCCTAGACTCCTCATCTGATATCTTAATTTTGAATAATTGGGGCTACTGACCGAAACTGACATTACGAATGTATCTGGAAGGGGAACTGTATATTTCGCTTTGGCTTCACTTTGTCATTTCCAATACCACTGAGTTCTACTTGGAAGGTTTGTTATCATCCTTAACCTCTTTGACATCGGCATAGATGTGCAGCTTCTGGTATTGAGTGTCTTTAGCTTTTTTTGACAAAGTTATGGTTTCGTATTTACGCGGTGCACTGACCGCTGCATGCTTGGGGTGAGGATCGGCCACTGCTTCAGACCTGTCAAGAGACGTGTACTCTTGCTGATTTAGTACAGAGGTGAAGTCTTGTAGTTCTTGATAATGGTGACGTAGGCGAGAAGCCGGTGGGTTTCCTTCAATGTCAGTTGATTTCGTTCTAGATATAGGACTTTGATTATTGTGAACACCTGACGGAGTAGTATTTGAGTAAGGAGCTGTTTTGTCTGGCGAAAAGGACTCGATAGTTTCCGGTATACGTTCGTAAAGAGCATTGGCAGGCTTGTCAGATAAATTATTAGCATTCCTCACCGTAATTGTTCTGGTTGTTGTAGAATCATTCGTACCCTGAAATACGAATTGAAGCGAATTAAATTATATTTTTGTGTGCTTGCGTGTATGTGGGATGAGTGGAGGGAGCGTAAGGGTGTGTGTGGGAAGGTGGAGGATGGGGGTGCAAAGGTAGTAATATGTATTACAGCGCGACGCGCAATAGTATGACCACCTTTAATGTATTCGAATACTTCCATGTACGGGCTTTTGCTGTCACACGCGCTTTATACGCCTTATCTGGTAAAACCAGACAGTTTGTCGACGAAAACCCGTGCATGAAAGTATGCAAGTAAATTATGGTGGTCATACTTTTGCGCGTCGCGCTGTAATATTTCCATCCTAACCTCTGACTTAGCATCTTTAGCAACAATCGAGCTCGGAGGTCCAAATCTGAAGAATAAATAAATAAATAAATTAATTAATAAATTAATAATTAATAAATTAATAATTAATTATTGATTAATTATTGATTAATTATTGATTAATTGATTAATTGATTAATTGATTAATTGATTAATTGATTAATTGATTAATTGATTAATTGATTGAATTAATGGAGTTCTTCCATTACCAATGATACGTAGGTTTTTTAATTAATTAATTAAAAAATAATCAGTCAGTCCGTCAGTCAGTCCGTCAGTCTGTCCATGCGTCCATCTATCCACCATCCATCCATCAACTGATCGATCAATCAATAAACGAAATATGAATGAAGAAATGTCACTTTAAGCCACTTTATATATAACATTTTGCAACCTACATTCCTTATTGACTAAAAATATGTTAATTAGCGAGGCCGACATGTACGTTTGGACTTTTGGCTTATTGGGATTACACTGGCCCAAAAAATATATATTATTGAAGATATTCGTTGTTAAAACATGCTTCTTTCAATGTATACCTGTTTCAACTTACTAGGCCATGTGTTAATGGCCGATTTTTAATGCTAATTTTCACCATTTCTGAAGATTTAAAAGTGCTCAAAAAAATAATGAAAAGTAAAAATTATACCAGAGTTTTGTCCTAAGAAACACGTCTTTCACGCTTAGTCCCTCCAACTTGAACTAAATTTGGCATTGGAAAAAGAGCATTTTTCTGAAACTTCCAGCTATTGGAATGAAAACTAATTTCTAGGTCGGCCATCTTGTTTTCTGACCAAAAAAGGACTGGGAACGTGACAAAGGGTGACCACTTGTTGACCGGTCTTTCACCACAGGAAGCCCGCGCGAACGACAGTAAAAGTTTTATATGTCAAAAAAAGAGAAAATGAGGTAAGACAAGGAATCCCTGGTACTGGGTTCTTTACCCATCATATCAGCCCTTCTTTTTATTTTTAGGTTCGTATTTATTTTGAGAATGGAACATGATTGGTCAGATCGTAGAAGGCGAGCTCCCACAGCCACAGAAGGTCTTGCTCTAAAAATAGGACGAAGGGCTGATATGATGGGATACCAGGGATTCCTTCTATTACCTCATTTTCTCTTGGTCAAAAATACTTACATTTTGTTTATTATCTAAGAAATACTATTCAGAATGTTATGCGGTATCTTGTTTTTAAAAAAACTATTCCGTTTCATTATTGGACCAAAAGTCACTGGCAAGTGAGCAATTATGTGAGAGGCGGTTTCGGCCCTCGGGAAGCCGTCAAAGCTAAGCGGTTGCTTGTTATTATGTTTTATTGATATTCATATCTGTGCATCTTTCCACTTTTAAAAATCCCAGTTTATAAAACTTACCTCACAGTTTCATTATCTTTTTGGGTAACTTAAAAAAAAAAAAAAAAAACATCGTCACATCAATAAAGCATGCTAAAGTCATTAATTTAATTTAATTTAATTTAATTTTTACATTTAAATTTTTTTCTGTTGTGTTTTACTATGCTTTTTTCTGCGATTTTTTTGCATTCAGAGGGACTCTCCGAGTAGAAGGCTCCTACTCGCGCCAGACATACCTTTATATTGATTCCTATATGCTTTTAGGCATATGTATAGTATCAATAGAATATTAACCAGTACAGATATGCACGTCACAGTCAACAGAGCTATCATAAACGTTCCTCCTATGAAAGAAAAAGAATGAAATAGATAAATCGATGAATCGATTGTTTATGGCAAGAATAAACGACAAACAAACAAACAAAAGAAAAGAAAACAAAGGGAAACAAAACAAAGGGAAACAAAACAAATCTAAACTAAAGAAAAAGGGTTATAGCAAATACTAGAAGCTGGGAAACAAGAATAACTAGCCTAACTGAATAATTGGATGAAATAATTAAAAATAGAAATGGATAAATGGAACAATGTTTTGACGCATAGAGGGATATATTGAGGAACAGAAGGTTGGATGGTATTTTGACTGCATGCATGGATGGTTGATTTAATAGAGCAATGGATGGATCAATTTAGTAAAATAGGAATTAGTGATGATGGAACAAGCTGGATTGTTGGATGTATGATTATAGCTAATTTTGACTGAAGGATAAATCTAGCAATACACTACACTACCGTTCAGAATGTTCTTTTGCTCACTGTCTTGCAGATGCTTTTCGTCGTCTTTTTGTGTCACATTTTAGTTATGTCAAAATAAAGAACATAAGCAATCGAGAGTACCACAGGAAACAATAAGGTCTATAGTTATATTTAGTATGAAAACCACAAGTAATATTTCGATTTTTTTTTCTTTTTTTTTCTTTTTTTTTTTTTTGTGAGTCATTAACTTTAATTTTGTTTATCTTGGAAATTAAGGTGGCTCTCTAAAGTTTTCTTAAAGTGCACCTAACCTCTTCAGGATTACTTTTTTATGTGAAAGCCCTTTAAGAATAAGTAAGAATCTCTGTAACGAAAAAAGATATCATCGAAAGGAAAACGGCATTCTTACTTTTTCTCAAAGGGCTTTCACATCACAAGTAATCCTGAAGGGGTTAGGTGCACTTTAAGCTTTGACCAGTAATATTCAGAGCACTCAAAACCCACCTTACTCACATGCATTCACGAAATGATTGAAGTTTTAAATGGTGGGTGTAGCATGACAATCGTCATTAATATACTAATGTTATGGGGAAATTCCGATAAGCAGTATTTAGAGCAGGTCTCGGAAAATCATCGATAGATTTTTCTTTAACCTCGATCGGGATTTTGTATTTTGAGTTAAGGCCTTGCTGTTGAGTGTAAACTGTACAGAGCCATCTTAAATTTCACCTGCGGGTATTTCAAATCAAGCTGGTATACCACTTCTCTCAGCCGATCAAATTTATTATTAAATGTCAAATTTCATGTAGTAAGTTGTATATTGTATAGCAAAATTGAAATATTTCAGTTTTATTAAGTTATATCGTGTAAGTAAGTGTGATGTATAGCAACCACCACCTAGTAAAGTATAGTACTTACTTGATGTCAGTTCTGTCAAATTATACGTAGCAACGCAATAACCTTTAAAACATACATTAAATTTCGTTAAGTAGGATATACGAGTATAGCTTGGGGGAAAGTAAGTCACTTCATGTAACGAGTATATTAACTTAAATTATCCTAATTTCTAATCGTATTTTATTGTTTTATTTGCCGTGGTGTTTATCATAAATTTAAATATTGAAAATTTGGGATTTGATCGTCATATTGATAAGAGGCTGAACAAATGTGCAATGATAAACATTTTAAATTTTGAATCGTAAGTTGATAGCTATTAAATATCATAGTGGATATGAACTAGAAAACGGTGCACACAAATTGCACAACTTAAAGTCAAAAGCAATGATTAGGGCATTATTATTACTTTGATTTAGAGGGATTTTGTTACTTAATAAAGAAGCTTTATCTAAATTTCATTTTTTACTTACACATGACCACGACTTCCGTAAAAATAGATACAGATCTCTCCTCGCTGATGTTGTTGAATGCCTTACACTCGTATATGCCCCTATCCTCTCGTCTAATGTTTCGTAAATGAAGCTTAGCTTCTCCTATCCCATGACTTTTCAATACTTTCGCTCTTTGGTCTATGCGAAACCACGTGACGTTTGGTGGAGGATTCCCATTGGCTGAACAATTTAAATCCAAATCCATTCCCTTGATAACAAGGTTTGTTTTAAGTGGGTGGTATGTGAATTCTGGTGAAACTAAAACAGGGATTCTTTTAAAAATTTAAATGGCGCACGCGAAGAAAAAGAAAAAGAGAGAGAAGTTTTAAATGTAGAAAGTTACCTTGTATATCCCCCCGAATCTAGTTTACATTCTGAAGCTGGGAGCACGGTCCAGAATAACTTGCAATGTTCCAAAGTTACGTTTTCGGCAAAAATCATACGTGGCATGCAAAATTTTGCTGATTTTTTAAGAACGTTTGGCAAATTTATCCTAAAAGATCCAAAAACTAATCGAACACTGAAATGTATTCGCAAATTACTTTATTTCTGATCAAAAATAATTTGCTTCGCCCTTCCAAATATAGCTATGTAACTTTTTCCCTATTATATGCCTCGGTATTTCCTCGGATGGTACATTTTACTTATCCATTCAGCTAGTTCAAGACAAATTATTACACATTATTCTAAGGTTGAAAAATCAGCAAACTGTTTTCATTTTTAAATAAAATATTGCTGGAAATATGAACTCTGGAAAATCGTTATTCTGGACCCTGTTTGAGCTTCAGATTCATCCCCGTCACATAGCAGATGCCTTAGCTAAATACCCGAGTGGTTAAAAATCCTTTTCCCTAAGTTCACCCAAACTTTAACTTAATCATTTTGGAAATTGTATCTACACATGCCATTTTCACTTATACCACTGAGAAATTCCCATTTACAGGTATTAAAGCGGTGTAGTTTGCCCCTCTTTTTCATTCAAAAGTAACAATGATGCACATTTCCTCCTCCTCCTTCTCTCTCTCTCTCTCTCTCTCTCTCTTTTTTTTTTTTTTTTTTTTTTTTCTTCTTCTTTTTTTTAATAGTCAAATTAAGTACTATTCAACCTTTGCTAGAACATCATCGTTTTAGTATAAACAGAACGATTTTTTCGTTAATAGAATATAAACAAAATCCCGAAAATTTGTCCCTTTGGCAAACGCCGTTAATTGAACATGATTGAGCCGTTTTACTAGGCGGAGCTGATTGGGGCATCGAAAGTATCACATGACTTACACAAGACATCAATTTCTATTAAAGCTTCGACTGGTCTTTTCTGTGGGTTGTTACGAGCCTGACAGTTGTACTTTCCACTCTGGTTTCTTGTTATGTTGGGTACATGCAATGAAGCACTACCTAAGCCCTTACTCTTTATGACAGTTTTTTTGTCAGATATTCTCACCCACGTGACAGTTGGTTTGGGAGATCCATTGGCTGAGCAGGAAATATTTAGATTACTGCTCTCCTGAACATGCTTCTTGAGAGGCGGTTTCGTAGTAAAATATGGCATAGCTAAAGTGGAAAATATACATAAAGAGAAGAATAAGATGAGCTGGATTTCCACGTTTCTTACAAATACGCTGTAAAATGTTTGAGCGCATAGTATTTCTTAAAAAAAAGGAAACGAAATCCGAAATTATGGGGTCATTCCTTCATGTTATCGCGGGGAAAGGGGTTATTTAATTGGCGCATTCATTTTTCTTAATCTTTGGCAATAAAGATTTAAACCTTGATGATTAGTTTTGGGATCGAAACAGCTACATATGTTAACCTGAGACATTTCCAGAGGTAATCAAATCTCACTGTTTCCTTCGAAAATAAGTGTTTTGTTATATCCTCTCGTCAAACAAACTAAATGTGAAGAGATGTAATAGAAAAATATCAGGTAACACGAAATGTTGTTGCAATGGAGGGAAGTCGCTACAAAAATTCCTCATACACAAAAGGCAGCGTGCTATCCAAATGAGCCATTCTTGTTCTTTAATATAGATTTAAACTTCCCAATAGCGATAGCGAATATTGTAAAACAAACGATTGTTGGCCAGAGGTCATGCATTGACCGACTTGTTATAGATAGTGTTAAGCGATGTTGCAACCATGTCTGTTGACCCAAGATAATGCTAGTGAGATCATAGAATAGCGTGTGACCATTGTGATAATAGCATGTGACGTGCGCATATAGGTGGCCAGCGAGGCGGCAACGCCCATGCATTGGTACTCAGATCGAGTTTAACTTTGCCTAAACTTCATTTAACCCCATTTAACATGCCATTATTCTCTACTTTCTGTTCCAATTTAACAATCAACGTCGTGAAGGAAGGATTAAGAGCTATAATATTTCTATTGATAACTGTTGTGCTCTCAAATATTTTGTTAAACGCTTATTTAATACTTTCAGAAACACTCACTTGTGATTGTCAGAGTAGCCTTCTTTGTTAATGCTGACGATGTTTTCAACACTAAACTACAACCGTACACTCCAGTGTCAGCTATTGTAGCATTAGCGATGACCAGAGTAGCAATTTTCTCTTTGCTTACTCGCCCTAGCAATCTCTTTGGGCAGGTATCTTTATGCAAACCCCACCGCCAGCCAAACATAGAATCTTCGCTTGCTATTGGATGTATAGATCCATCGCTACCATAAAAGTCCCATCTTGGTGAATTCACTTCAAACTCGTTGTTTCTGTTGTCGACTTCATATTCCCACACAAGCCTGACAGTCTCTTCTTCAACAGCGTATTTTACAGCAGGAGGAGCTTTAGTAAAACGCGCTCCACCTTCAAAGAAACCATTTGCATAATATGCCATAAGAACATAAACCTTATCCATCAATTGTTACTATTCTTGATATCACAACATGTACATCTATCGTGATAAACTTACCATGAGTTTGAACGATGCATAATAAAAAAATTATAAAATAACCGTAATGCATTTTAGGTTCTACAAAGTCTCACAAATTATCTTACCCCATGTCATGTTTTGGTATTTTCTTTTTCACTAGGTTTTCTTGAAATTTTCAGTACGTGATTACGAAATAACAACACCCTAAAATATCCCCTAATTGAAATGACGTGTACGAAACGTTTTTATTACCTCACAAATATCTAAAGCTCTCGATTACAATCTCCCGCCTGATGTCAAGAATATGTCAATATATTAAACGCGACAAATGTCAATGAAAAAACGGATGTAAACGATGATCAATTAATTACTTTAAGTTGAAAAACAAAAACCCTCAAATATCTTCCACATCGAAACATGAAATTCCAAAAATAGTAAAGGTTTGTTTCCTATCTCACTTTACTTGTTTACTAATGCATGGAAATTGAAACCATTCGTTCGTTTCTTTTTATTATTCCAGACACTATATCTTGAAAATAGAGCCCATAAAAAGTTATTTAGTTCCTAATAGCGGAGCTCCCACTTTATTTTTATCTACTTGACTGAATTGATGCAATGCATGGATAATTCTTACAGATATATTTTTTTTCGCCCGATTGTTAAGAGATATTTCACAATAAGCTGCTAAAAATGAAAATTCATTGGATGACGAGGGAATTCCACGTCGAATTCGAGTTGCTTCGTTTTTAAAGTGAAATTCGATGTGAAATTCCCGAGTCACGAAATCAATTTTCTTTGAATCCCATAGCATTTATAATAATATAAATTAGGTAGTACCTAATAGCGGAGCTCCCAGTTTATTTTTATCTACTGTAATCAGTTCAAGCAGGCAACAAGGACCCAGTTAAAAGAGCATAGAGATAGACTGGTCACATTACCATATGGCTTTGTGGTAGACATGAAATCTGATAAGTAAGTACTACTTTGAAAATATTCAGCTTTATAAATATAGATGTAAACAAATAACAATAATATAAAAATTGAAAATTCTTACAGATATATTGTTTTGTGTGGTTATCCAAGCTGCAAAATTAATAGATAAAATACGTTTACCTCACAATTTCTGGTTTATAGGTACAGTCCAGATTCAAACCTTTTGAAGCTGCAGAAGGTTGCCAGAGAAAACCACCATGGCTCTATTTGGTCTGGGATGAAGAAACATATAGTTCTTGGAGCAAGACAAGATGAATTTTCCAGTTGTGATGAAAGTCGTCAGGGTATCAACACATTCCACAGAACCAAAGCTGAAGAGTCAGGATATCCAGTAAAATTTATCAGTCCATCCCTTGTTCAGCCAATTAGATTCCACCCCTGGCATGAAAGAAGGTGCTGTAATCAGTTGAAGTAGGCAACAAGGACCCAGTTAAAAGAGCACAAAAATAGACTGGTCACATTACCATATGGCTTTGTAGTAGACATGAAATCTGATAGGTACTACTTTGAAAATATTCAGCTTTATAAATATAGATGTAAACAAATAACAATAATATAGGTATTAGGTAGTACCTAATAGCGGAGCTCCCAGTTTATTTTTATCTACTTGACTGAATTGATGCAATGTACGTATGGAAAATTCTTACAGATATATTCTTTCCCGATTGTTAATAGATATTTCATAACATGCTGCTAAAAATGAAAATTGATTAGATGACGAGAGAATTCAACTTTGAATTCGGTCGTTTCGTTTTTTCGAGTAAAATTCAATATGAAGAAATTCCGAGCCAGGAAATGTTGATGATGGTGATGATGATGATGATGATGGTGATGATGGTGATGATGATGATGGTGATGGTGATGATGGTGATGATGATGATGATGGTGATGATGATGATGATGGTGATGGTGATGATGATGATGATGATGATAATGATAATGATGGTGATGGTGATGATGGTGATGATGATGACGATGATAATGATGATAATGATGGTGATGGTGATGATGGTGACGATGATGACGATGACGACGATGATGACGATGATGAGATAAGATAAGAACGATTTTTAAAACATATTTTGGATCTGCTTTTACGGGCACCCCTTGGACGCCATTGTACTGCTTTTGTCAAGGGAACGACTGAAAATCAAGTTAGATTTGAATGATCCATCTACTAGTTGGTTTGAACGTCGACATGAACCTCGTGGTATGTTTTTTTGAAGGGAAAAAAAAACTTTTTATTTAGTTATACTTTCCTAATTCTTACCATTTCGTATACAAAGTAGAGTGAGGAGCTAGAAATATTGCTTAGCTTTTGTCAAGATGTAAAAAATATGTAGATTCGTGCTTGGCTGAAAAGTTCCATGAAAACAAGCAAAAGAGTTCTTCAGTCTAACTTTACGACAAAACTACAAGATCTTAAGTAAGTAAATCTGTTCATATTTAAGTAGTGATCCGCGTAAGACCGATAGCGAAAACAATAGCACCGCGGCATGAGTAGCCGTTGGAACGAGCGTTG
>JAADYU020120441.1:0-11915 GCA_011763375.2 Heteractis magnifica | reverse complement strand
ACTCGAAAACAATAAAAGCACTCGGCCTACGGCCTCGTGCTTTCAAATGTTTTCTCGTGTTTGGAAACCCTAATAAAACACTTGCACTCGTTTTTGAAATATTACTTAAATGTAGACCATGAAGTAACTAACCTTTATCAGGGTAATTCTGAAAAAATGTCAAACTTGGATAGACGAGTCAGGGGAGTGACATGAATGCGTGCGCGTATCCTAACTACGATTAGTGCACTGCACTTGCATCAAATAATTATTTATCATTGTTAATTTTTATCACTTTTATCTTGGATCTCTGGGTCTTGGTGTGCCAAGGGGTTCTACAGATGGTATTAGTTTCAATAGGTAGATCAAGTTTGTTTTCAAACAAAGTATCTGGGATATTTCAGTACTGCTAAATATGTGGAAAATATGAGAAAATCATAAACATGAGTTTTTTAGAAAATTCCTGAACGATTATAATTTTTTGGACGGCAAAAAAGTTCAAAAACAACTTATAATTCATTTACCTTCCTGTTTCGACTCAAGATCTACTGCGTTTGTTTGCTTTCTTTTCAAAAGTTCCGCAAAGTATGGCAAACTTTTCTGAGCGTCGTTCGGTGCGTTCACTTCTTTTAAAGCTGAACCATGGAGTTCGTTCCTGGTCTTTTCTTCGCTTTCTGCGTGAAGCAAAGCTGGCCAAAAGAGCAGCAACACGGCAACCAGCTTCATGGTTAATATTACGAGATGCCCCCGATGCTTCCTCTTCGACGGTCCACCCAATAATGTCCAAGATGTTACTGCGACACAACACTTGTTTGACCAAAAATATTTTTAACTTTAAGTGGTATAATATACCATTTATTGGAAAATCGCTGGACTATTTCTTTTAGCCTGAGGCATTTTATATTGTTCGACATGAAAAATGAAGTCATTTAATTGGGGATTTAAGTAGCATTTAATTATTCATCCTTAAGTAGCCAGTCACTTGAAGAAGAAAAAAAAACCTAACCAGTGACCCCTACTTGTTGTGATTTCATTCAGGTTCATAAATACTTACCAATTCTGTTAATTTTTCAAAAATACAAACCATGAGCTTTAGCATTGAATAATAATTCTTTGCAATGATTATAACTTCAAGATTTGCCTTTTCAAATTAGAGCTTCTAAGCGACAACGTTGGTGTAAAGGCGTGGTAGATAATGATATGGACGCGCTTTTTCTAAAGATACTCTAGAGAACTATCCAGCCATAACTTTGAGCAACGACGTCTAATATCTAACTCTTGGATTTTTCTGGACTGATTTATTAGTAACTATGGCCTTTAATTTGGTTTTGGTGACATCGTTTCTTATCAGTTTTCCAATGTTCACTTAGCAGCAAACGGCTGTATGAGTACTACTCCATGCAATAAACTGCCTATCACTCACACACACTACCACTACATTAACTGTTTTAAGCATACAACTCTTGGGTCACATGTTAATTTTTTTTTGAAGGAGGAAAAACAATGCATATATCTTTAGTCTCTCTCCAAATAAAAGGGAATATTATCTTACTTTTTGGGTTAAGTTTTTAAAATCTTTCAATCTATCAACCTTGACAAAGGTTGGTCTCAAATAAGCCAAAGGAGCTTTGGACGTCACAAGAATATGAGTGCGCAATGGTGGGCCACTATTGCTCTCGTTCATGCATCCATTGCAAACACTGAAGTTTAGGCTCATTGAGAAACCCTAATAAGAATTTTTATCCAATCAATGATGAAGTCATGAAGGTAAAAAATATTAATGTTTAAAGGTCTTCATTGCATGAGTTCTTTATCTTCGAGCAAAAGGAAGTCGGTTCAGACATAGCGCTTAACTAGTGTCACGTCCCTTCTATGCAAGAGTGCTTGCGACTCCTTATGATGATGGCGCCACTCATTGGCATAATACTTTAAATCTTAATGATTTTTAAACACTTGATAATTCATGCCAAAGAACATGCTATGAAAGTCACTAATCTAAACGTTTGAGAAAACATTAGAAATCCTTAAATAACCACAAGTATTTTGATTTATATGAGAAAGAATGTAAGGCCTAATCTCTCAAATCCATACAAATTTTGATCCGCAATATCTTCTCTAATTTTGCTCCAATGCCATTTGAACTTCCCAATAAAGTTACTGATTTACAAGTGTTTTGTCAGATGGCAGGTATTTTATAAAGAAAATCATTATTTCATTAAATTTTGCTCTGTTTAAAAACCTGAGCTTATTTAAAAACTTGCGTTATTTTAAAAGGCAGAATCCATGGTCTGTCGAATGAGATTGGAATGAAGATTATCATGATGCTAATGGCATACGCAATGTAATTTTTTCATTACGATTCTCATTTCTTCCATTTTTGCAGAAAACAACGTATTATGTTATTATTAAATTGTCCAGGTAGAGTAAAATGCAAAAAACTTTTAACGCGAGAAAATTAATTTTTCAAGGCACTGTTAAGGAACTTACAGGACTGGAATAAACAGGAATCCAGTCCGTTCCATCGTGGGTGACGAATTATATTGGACCCTTGATCCAGAATACTAGTAGGTAATTTCAAATAATATTATTGTTTGTTAAACTTGTTCGCAACGTCCAAAGCCATACTAGTCAAGGCAGTTTATCCCTTTTTTATAGTTTTAGGCATAAAAATGGATTGGATTTTAAGTCCTTTATTTAGAGCTATTTCGACACTCAGTGTTGTGGCGTCATTCGGATGTTTTTGATCTTACGAATCAAAGACTATTGCTATATTGTTTTGTCTTTTGAATATTGATCGTCTGCATAATAATAGTAACACTATAATAATAATAATAATTTGATTAATTTATCAATAATAATATATTATCATTATTATTATTGTTGTTATTGTTATTCAGGGTTATTATTATTATACATTTTATATTATTATTTTAGTGTTAACTCAACATTAAATAAATTTTTTGTTACCAGCCCACTCTGCCGACTATTATTTATGACCAGTCACCCTTAAAACAAACTAGAGAAATCGGATTTAAATAATTTTAAGCAATTGAAGATCAATCACAATAAGCAGTCATTAACGTTGTCCACCGAAAAAAGACTTAGCCTAAAAGAAATGTCACGTGACTTATTTGTTTATTCGTTTACTAAGGATAAAAATTCAAATTTAAACTGTAGTATTATTAAGAGTTAATAGGGAATAATAAATATAAACTCTACGTACACAATGATTTCCTTTAACAAGCATTTAGAGCGAGTTTTTAGGTGATATTTATTTTAGTCTAAATGCCTTTTTTCGGTGGACAACGTTAATGACATTGACTGTAGTTATCAGAAAATTTGCGCCTAAAATTACGCTTCTACGTCCCTGGATAAGACAGCGAGGCGAGGCGGAGGACAAACTTATAGAATATTATGTATGTTGTTTGGAATAACCAAAAGCATCCATAATGAACTATCAGGTCCGTAGCTAATAAAGAGCCCGGAAGGAGGAGGGTCGGAACCCAGCCAATTTTTTTCCATTAAGCCAGCTGCTCCCCCTCCCCCTCCCCCTAAAAAATGTTACACTTCTGGAGCATGAACGTGATGAAGTAGACAGAAATTAATATTTTGGCGGCATATGAGCATCACGCGGAGAGCGGAGTGCATGATGGATATTGGTACTTATCCCACACCATAGAAAATACAGCCAATCAGAATGCAGGAAAACGTTTGTATATTCGTCGGTATTCCACTCTTCCTTCCCATCATGCATTTGTATTTTCTATGGTGTGGGATAAAACAGTTATACAATGCTTTTCTCGTGGTACACCATGGAATATCCCACTTGTCACTTGTATTTTCTTTGTATACACACGAGCCTAAAGGTTCGCGTGTACACATAGAAAATACAAGTGGACGCGTTTACCGGATCGTTTCCGTTGACTAGTCGATGCGGGTTCCCTGTGTTGTTATCCAAAATGCATAGCGCGATTGAAATCATGCGCGCGAAAATACGAGGCAAAATGGCTGACGTCTGAGCGGGAAAGACAAAGGCATTTTGTTAAAACTGTAAAAGACTGCTATTACATCGCCTTATGAAGCATTTATTTGCTTCATAGGTACGTATAATGAATACTTTGGAGAGCGGATCGCATAAAGTAGTGGTATATTAGGCTGGCTTCATTGGAAGGTTCGTGTAATTTGGCTTCTTTGAGTTGCTCCTTCGTGTGACTGAAACTCAAGGTGTTTCCCTTCTTTGGCGTTACAGGAAGCGGTCTTTACGTAAATCGATATCAAGATAATGTTTTAACACACCCTAAAAAGTTATGGCGAAGAGAAAAAGTGTACCTAGTGGTCGTAAACGTCGGCCAAAATCTATCGAACAAAGAAGTACAACTTCAGATGATTCTTCGGTGAATTCGAGGTAAGTTGAGGTCATCCTTCGATCGTTCTAAAATAGATTTTAGGCTCATATTTTATATATTCTTATGAGCGATAAGCAAGCTGTCTGTCTAGTTCAAGTTTTTTCAGGGCCTTTCTGAGCTGTACGACATTCTATAACTTCATTATGCGGTTATCAGGTTATTAGTCCTTATCGCCTTGGTATAAGCTTTAATTATCAAATTTTCAACTGTCAGTGAGGGACATCAATAAACAAGAGATTCTTATGTTTGTAAACAAATAAAATGACCGGGCTGAATAAAATCAGCCAGGATATTAACATTGAGAGAATTGACCTACATGTACTATCAAGATGCTTGGGAAGGGGGTAATTAGCCTAGGGGATCTAGTTAATTTCACTGTTGAAGGGGGTGCATTATGATCTAGTTTATGCACAAAAGTTATGCCATGATGCAGTGGCAGATTTAGGGGGAGGGTGTTGGGGGGTGTACACCCCCTAAGGGCAGGAAAGTGCCCTTCCAGACTCCTATTATGTGCTCCTGTCACTCACAAATACTACAGGTATCCCCTCCCCTAGAAATATTCCTGGATTCATCCCAGCAATGAATCAAGTTCATTATATTAGAAAAGGCCTATTGTACCGTGCAGGAAAGTTAAGGCTCAGTTAAGTTTCCTTGCAACTTTATTTGTAATGGGGAATTTGTGTGTCCACCCCTAAAAGTAGAACTCATTTCTATTTCTGAGATGTTGTACACGACAGTTGCATGGATGGTCACAGTGCAATTTCCCAAGCAAAGTTGCAGGTAACATCACATCGTGTGTCTGAGCCTTTAGAATCTGGTTCTTAGGCAACAGCCATAGAGTTATTTTAATAATAATTTTTTTGTGTTAATTAAGTTGTTAAAACTTTTATGTCTATAGGTTGTCTTCCAATAATAACAGATCTCCTTCAGACTGGCTGACGTCAATAAACACAGATCATGCAACTAACATTAAGAATTCAGAACAAAATGTAGAAGCACCAGTACTTTTAGAATCTCATGAATATTGTTCAGAAAGTGAATCAAGTACACCAGGAATCCATATAGGTAAACCATGCAAAGGTGAACACGAAAAGCCATCAGAACCCTTAACAGATGACGAAGGTACGAATGAATCTGGAATGCACCAGTTGCCAAGAAATGGCTTAAAACCAAACAAGTTCTATGGATCCAGACTTCAGTCATACAAGTTCTCATTTCAGAAGTCTCCAAAATTACAGGATGAGAGGAAAATGGAAAACATGAAATTAAAAAATGAAAACGAGAAGGGGAAATCTGGAAGTGGAAAGAGAAAACATGCAGGTCAAAGAGATCATGGAAGTAATGATCATGCTGTGAAGAAAACAAAAAAAGATGATCAAGTTACTACAAAAAAAAGGGTATTCAGCTCAAGTGAAAAATATCACAGGATTAATGGGGCATATCACAGCTTTGATAAGAGTGAAATTTCTGTTACTTCAGAAAAAGATGGTAACTTGGGTCCTGATATACCTGTAAGTAACAATGTAAACTGTGAGAACACTGTGTTAGATCTTATAACTCCAGAATCATCATCAACATCACCAATGAGTGAGGAACCTTTGTGTTCTGTAACCGAAGAAAATAGGATAACGAATGGCTATTATCATAACATGGATTCGAAAATAAATGAAAGGACAAAGGAATACCGAAATCCAAACTCAGACACAAAGACTATTATTGATGAAGTAGTTTTAGAACTTGGATCACTTCATTCTGAAGACAGTATTACCAGTGGCTTGGGTTCTGTCAAGGCTTCTTCTTTGCTCAAGGGACAAAATAATGAATATTATTTTTCTACTTCGAGTGAGAGCTCTCCTGACCTGAGCATCAGTGGTCCCTGCAAGTTTATTGAAACTCCAAAGAGTTCAACTACAGTAAGTCCTGACACAGATGCTGAAAGTGGGGATTCAGGGGAAAATGGTATTGATAGAGTGGGATTTTTATTCCACTTTAAAGGAGCTAGTGACAGTAGCTATAGTCCTAGTTGTAACAGCATTGAGACTTCCTCAAGTAGTGGCATGACCCCACGTATCTCTCCAGAACACCAGACTTCAATTACTAGCTTCTTTAAAACATCAACCAAACAGATCAGCACTGGAACTTCTCCCAAAAATAAGAAACCAGAAAGGTAAGAGAAGTTATTTGTTCTTTTGTTTATGATGGATTAATTAATAATAAAGTATCACCTCTATAACATAGAAACCAATCTAAGTACTGTATTTCCTCTTTACATGGTTTTCTTATGCCCACCTCAAGTGTCAGCTGCAATTATCTTTTACATGCTCACATTCTATAAAAAAGAGCCACTCACTTAGTTGCTTACCCAAAGCATTTCATTTCAGCTCATCTGCATCATATTTGAGGGGCACTTTGCATGAACACAATAGTTCTCATGTGAAGTGAAGGATAACAAGCTATTGTATTAATGCAAATTGTCCTTGAACTCCAAAATAAAAAAACAATAATATATGGGAGAAGTTCTAATTTTTGTCACCCCAGCTTCTTGGTCTTCATTTTTTCCTTCTCTTTTTTACATAACTTGTACTTGATTTCATTATTGCAATGAATTTTTTCCAGGACAAAGAAAAATGGAAAGGAAAGAAAAAAGAAAATGGAACAAATGTACTTGGTTGGTATATTGATATTATTTTTAAATAAATAACAATTAATGATCAAGCAATATTTATGACTAAAAATCATGATATTTTCTGGCTTGTGGCATTATCTGTTTGCCTTGTAGGATCTGGGGCAAAAGGATTTTGGCCATGTTACTTGTGGAACATGTGGAATGGTTTACACATGTGCACAGCCAGATGATGAAATTGAACACATACGACATCATAAGAAATTTGTTAATGGCCTACGATTCAATGTAAGTTGTGCATTTTTTTACCCAAAAAGATTTGATGAAATATTTCAAATACAAGTGTAATGTAGCAAATTTTTATTTCTAGGGCTGGAAAGATGAACATGTTGTGAAGGAATTCCATGATGGCAGAATTATAATGGTTAAACCAGATGACCATCCATCTCGTCTGAAGAAGGTACTATGCTTTGCACTTGATTGAGAAACAATGAAGGTTTTGTTTCAAGGTTTGAACGTCTAGCTCCTGATGTTTCTAAGGGTAACCACTACGATAGCCTGTGAGAATAATCACCTCTGATTAGCTGAATTTGTTTGAGCTAAAATATTGAAGCAGTAAAACAAATTCAGCCAATCAGAAATGATCATTCTCATGGTCTATTGTAGCAGTTGCCCTTAGAAACATTAGAAGCTAGATGTTCAGCTTGCAGGATAAGGTCCTTGCCATCACTGTATTAAACATAAGAATGGCAAATCATGATTAATTCTGTTTTATTGATATTGATTCAAGGTTGAGGAAATTAGAAAAGTTGTGGATAGTGAGTTAGGGTTTGCTGTGGACTTGCCTTTTAGAAAAAATGAATCTAAGGTAAGTAAGTTACATTAAGTAAGTACACTCCAAGTTTTGAACTCTTCCTTTTTTTCACACAGTGGGAAAAATTCCCATTATCCTGTAGTTCCTGAAAATAACCTCTCCCATTATTGGAAATTATGATTTCATTCAAGGTGTGTAAAACTTTATTTTTAACTTTGTTTTCATTAATTTAGACATTCTTATTTATCGCAAACAAAAAAGTTGTTGGATGCTGTGTGGCAACCCAGATTGATAAGGTATTTATTACTGTAGTATTACGTAGAAGATCAAACTTAGGAAAGAGTGTTTCATCCAGTATTCAAACACTGACAAGTGGGATGAAATAATGAGGTGCAGGAGAGTTTATCACCAACTGTGAGGTGTTTGGATAGTACACAATTTCCTTTATAGACATACAAAGGCCATTATATATTTATGCATGTTAATAATCCAAAGGCCATTATACTAGTAAAACTTGAGAACTACCAGCCAATGGGTTATCTCTCAGCTAGTAACTTCTCAGCTCTGCCAGCCCAAGGGCCATTGATGAAAAAAGTTAAGATCAAGCACTGACATGCATTCCTGTATCTAGATGGGATGAATAGTGGCCACACCTTAAGCTGCAGTTAGTCCATCTGACAGATTTTCTATTTAATATTGTTTTGATTATATTATGTTATTGATACTCAATTTGATTTTTCCTTCTAGGGTTACCCTGTTCTTCCAAGCACTCCAACTAAAGATTCCACTCCTGATCGCCAGATTGCAGCCTGGTGCTGCAGGTATAGTACATTAATTAACAGCTACACTCAGACCGCTCATGGGGTACGATTCCAGAAAAGTATATTTATTTGTAGCTTGAGAAAACAGACATCCTTTTCATTCCACTGGGGAAGTGACGAAATGGATGTCTCTTTTCTCAGGCTAATTTATTTGATGTGAACATTTTTCTTTTTCAGTACTGTCCCAGTTCCTGCACAGTGTGGTATCAGTAAGATTTGGGTATGGAATCAGTACAGAAGAAAGAAAGTAGCTACTAGATTGATTGATTGTGTTAGGTATGTACAGACTACTTTTACCTGGAAACTGATAGTTACAGATATCAATTGTCATCCAAGCATTTGTTGCTGTTCTTTTGTTTCTGGTGCTTCTCTTGTTGGTCTGGTACCTGTTGTGAAGTTCCTTGTTACCCTGGAAACTGTTGGATATTCATTTTCATTCCAGCATTTGTTGCTGCTGTGATTATTATTCCTTATTGTATTAAGGGCAAGGATGGCACATTTGGTTAGTGTGCTGTGTTCTGTGCATGAGGTCCAAGTTAAATTTCCAGTGACCTTGCATCCTTGTTGACTTGTCTCCTTTCTGTACAGTTTTAATTAGCTTTAAATACCCATGAAAAAGAGCACTGATAAAGAGGGGGGTAAAGGAAACACCTTCAAGCACCTTATACATGAGCCCCTGGCTGGGGAGAATTGGGAAACCACTTCCCACGTTATTGAAGTAAAATAAATTACCTTTACCTTTACCTTTATATGTGTTGCTGATTGTTATGTTGCTGTTTCCATTGTTACTTTTGTTCTTGGTGTTGCTGTTGTTGTAACTGATATTATTTCTGTTACTTTTGGTCGTGTCATCCTTGATGCTGCTTTTGGTGGTGGTGTATTGCTCTTGTTGGTGCTGTTGACGTTGTCGAACATATTACTGTAAATGGCTATCGTCATTGCTGCTGTTGATGTTGCTGTTTTTGTTGTTGGTGGTGTTTTTGCTTTTATTGGTGTTGTTGTTGTTGTTGTCACGTATATTTCTATAAATGGCTATTGTCATTGCTTGCAGTTGATGTTGTTTTAGTTCTTGTGCCTGTTTAGAGTGACCTTCAGCACCCAGAAAGGTCTGCCTTGAGGGTACGTCTGGCTTATAGATTCACAATGCAAATGATTTCATTGGAGGAACAAACCATTTTTGTGCATTTTTCAATTGGATTGCAGATCTCATTTCATCTATGGCTGCACTATTGCAAAGGAGTTACTGGCATTTTCAGACCCTACACCTGACGGGAAAAGACTTGCTAGTACATACGTTGGTACCCAAGAATTCCTGGTCTTCCGCTGACAAAACTATTTGCAAGTGACAATGCAGCGATCTTACTACGCTTTGCACTTGAATTTGAAACGATGAAAGCGGTTTGAAATTTCAACCTTTTATGATAGACCGTGTGAATGATCGCTTCTGATTGGCTGAATTTGTTTTACTGCTTTAATATTTCTTTATTAGAAAAACGAACGCGAGTAAACCACAACGTTTCGACATCGTCTGATGTCATTTTCAAGTGAAGTGAAAACTTGAAAACTTGAATATTTAGCATAATAAGTTCAGAGTCAGTTCAATGGTTGATTAAATTAAATTAAGAAACGGTTCAATGACAATCATGTAAACAATCAAGGTTTTAATATTTCTGCCCAAACAAAATCAGCGATCATTCCCACGTGCTATCTATCGTAGCGGTTGCCCCTAGAAACATTAGAAGCTAGACATTCAAACTTTATGACAAAACTTTCATTGTTTCAAAGTGCAAAGCGTAGTATCATGATTCACCCATTGTGGTGCATTTAGCAAGAGCATGAAGTGCGAGCTAGTTCCCCTTGTGGGACATCCTCCTGGTTTTTGACAAAAAAAATGTTATTCCAAAGTAAAGATTGTGGCTGTGCTACAAGGTTCATGAAGTCAAACTAGTTTGAATTGGTGTATTATAAATTGTGGAGAAAGTTGTGTGTTGCCTGAACAGTGCACATTGTGCAGGACGGAGGGCGGGGCTGTCCCTGCTACGTGCCCCTTAGTGTATCTCTACCTTAAGGTGTTCAAAGCCTTTTGGTGCTTGAGAAGTTTAACATCTTAACAGAACTTCTAAAAACAGTCTTTCTTGTGATATTTACTACTAATGAGAGTCTTTATTTTGAAAGAGAAAGCATTACTTGAAAAAATCTTTCTTTCGATAAGTGCAAATGCAACTATTATATAAATTATTTTATGGGACATTGAATTGAAATTTGTGAGCTTTCCCAATATTTTTAATCCAAAATCTTTATTAATACCTTCCCCAGAATGTTGTACAAATAAATTTATTTATTTCACTAAAGTGTCATTTTGTCTTGGTAAAAAAAAAACTTGAGACGACTGTGCACGCAATAGGCCACGTTCGATATCTTCATATTCAGACTTGATTGCGAGGCTTCATTGGGATGGTATTTCATGTATGTACAAAAAAAGTAGATCAAATTTATATGGTAGGGATAAGATAATGTACATATACGACGTTCCTACCTTTCGGCAATGAAAATAAAATTTTGGGAGAAATGTTAGTTCACTATTGAACAACGTTATAATCGAATCTACAGCGCTATATCTACTGATCCTTTTGAGTTTTTTATGCAATTTTGGACATTTTATTCCTGAGAGCCTCGGTATCGTGCTTGAATTTTAATACCTCGAGCGTGGCCCACGCGGTAGCCATGTTTACTAATGCAAGCCTCGCAATCATAAACAAAGGTTTTTATGGTGGGAATAAATATGGCTGCCGCGTGAGAAAGGTTTATGGGTACACTCAAATTCTACTCCAATTTCATATGCGCAATACGAAACGATAGCCCAAATCGTTGAAGTCTTTTCTACCACTCGTTTTAAATGTGACACCTCTTCACGCAGATTGGACCCTTAGCTCTGTGTGTTATGATGTAACCGAAAAAGTAGTAGAACTATTTCAAGTCATTACTGACCTTTTAGTTTTAGACTTCATCCTTTCATTACCGAGGTACAACTCCACACTCAGATTTCGTGGCACGTAAAGATAAGATTGATTAATTGGGGGCTGGAGTTTTTGGTATTTTTTGTCGAGAAAGTCGTGATCCTCCCTCTGCCTTCAGTAAATCAGTTGTTCATAGCCCGCCTTCAGATACAGGGTGATCCTCCCTTTCAGGGGCCGCACCTTCAAGTAAAAAATACATTACAAAAGCCAGGAAAAAAATAATTAGCAGAGCCAGAGTAATAGGACATCCATTCA
>JAADYU020120330.1:0-11929 GCA_011763375.2 Heteractis magnifica | reverse complement strand
TATGAATAACTTACCTATAAACGAGGCTAAGCCTGTACAAATGAGTCTGTGGTCATTAAAAACAGTGGTTTTATGGAACATGAAACTGGACTATTCCCATCTCTTGCCCACACTCTCCCCCTACCCCCCCAGGGTTTACTTTGATAGGTGCATAAGCTTAAGTTATATGGACTGTTTTCGACATTTTCCCTATGACATCACCCCTATTTATTATATGGCAAGGTAATTTCACATGCTCTCAATAACCAATTTGTGATCCATAACTTACGGTACGGACCACCAACCCTACTTTTGTGTTTGCCTTGCCATATGATAAACATCTTATTAACCTCGCTTGCTTGGTCAGTACATATAGTCATGGAACCTTTTTGTGGCCAGCACACTGAGAGAGATACATTTTTCACTGTACATTCCTTGCAGCAATTCTCAATGCAGTCCAGTTTGGACAACAAAGCCAAAGAATATTTTCAGTCTTTGATTCTGTAAAATTCTATTGTTTTATCCTCCATATTGAACTGCTTTGGGGTTGCAAGGGGTCTGTACTGTACTGCACTGCACTGCAAGTGCACCAACTGCACTAGACTGAATTGGATGTGCTACACTGCACCTCCCTCAGTCTTTTATCAATAAGACAAGCCAGATGATTATTGAAGTTTGCAAAGTCTAATAAAAGCAGACAGGCCTTGGTCTATACCAAAAATGCAATTTTGGAATGGTTATGCATAAATGAAGCATGGATGAAGTACAGATTCAAGATTTCTTTTCAAAAATTGGCTTGTTATATATTTTTCCCCAGAATGGAAACAACCCAAATTATTGCATGAGATCAGAAGTAGAGGGTGTAAATGAAGAATGTAGGAAAATCCAGTATGCATTCTTTGAATGTAAAAGATCAATGGTAAGATTTGTCTTGAATTCATTTACTGTATTACGCACCACAATTGCCTTATTTCATTATGACATCACGGCTTGTTTATGAGGGGGACAGAATCCTCCAGAGCAATAGAAATTTGAACAAAATTTGCTCCACTAAGAAAAGTTTACTCTGAAAATGTCTGGTTTCCAAATCCAAATATAAGGTGTACAGATGTTTAATACACAATATTTACTGTATTTAATGGTGGTTGTTACCGCTTTTCTACGGTCTACAAAACACATCTAATATCGATTTTCATTCTGTTGTTACTGTTTTGTCCCCTTCCCTTCCCACGACCATGATCCTTAGCGTTTAAACAATAGATTGTTTTGATGTGATGTCATAGTGAAATAGGTCAATTATCATTATTTTTTCAGCATCAGGAATTTTTCATTTTTTATCACGAGTGGGAGCTGGTGGGTTTTTAGGGGAGTATACCCAAAAATTTTGGACTCAAAGAGGGGTTAGCCAATACCTTTGGTCATATGAGGAGGGAGAGGGTCATGTATATATTCCTAGGAAGATCCTGGAAACCCACTAGCCTCCTGCTTCCCTTCAGGGGGAAAAAAGAACTATCCCACAAAAATAAAGATATAAGCATATGTGAATAAAAGAGTACAAGCACTAAAAGCATACAATAGTTTGCACCATTTAGTACCAAATAGCACTAATTAAACAATAGAAAACAATAGAATTAGCATGATTTAGCACTATTTAGTATTATTTACGTTGCAGGCTTTTAGTGTTTGTACTCTAGGTACTTGGGAGGATTTGTTTTATTAAGACATTGGGTGGGGAAGAGATTTGGGAAAATTGTGGGAAAGGAAAGTTAACATATGGAATTTTTTTGTGGGATCTGTCTAAAACTTGCCTAAACAGTTGAGGGCTTACAAACATTTTGTTTACTATTGGGGGAAGGAGGGTAGTTAATATTTTGAATCTATGCTAAGTAATTTTGACAACTGCTCCACCTTATAAAACACATACATACCTCTTCAATTCAAGAGTGTATGTTCTATATGTATATTTTCCCTCTTGCCTGGGCTCAGTGTTAACCTCTCTGCCCTTACCAAGAAGAGAGTGTTTGAAAAACTCATAATTAAGATATGTAATATTTAAAATAGAGTTTGGATCACGTTTGGGTAGCTTTTTGATTGTTTGTTTTTAGCTTGACTTCAGAGCAAGATTTAGAGGTAGGAAAGGCTACTGAAAAATCAAGGAAAAATGACATTCACACCTTGTTATCTGAAATAAACTGGAATAAATAACCAAGATAAACAGGACACATCAGTGAAAAGAATGAAATGATTGATCTACTGTACATAGTGGCATTACAGGTCTGTGTTGCTACTGATGTTTTAGTTCTTAGTACAGGTGGCTTGCAATCATTCCTAGAAAATCATATTAAAAAAGACATGGCTGCCATGTTGGTTGATATAACAAGAGAATTAATTAAACATCTTTTGTAAAGCTCAACCGACATGGCCGCTATAGTGTCATATGAAAACCAGCAATTAAATGGTATGAAACTATATGCAAGTGGACAATATTAAATGTGCATTTGTAAAGCCTTCAGCACATCATTTCCAATAATAATAATAATGATAATAATAACTAATAATATCGTTTTAGAACCTTTGCACTTGTATTTACTTGAGTTAAATTCTGCCTGCAGCCATGCTAGATGGTAGAACAATAGGTTTTCTTTTCCAACAGGCATTTCATTTTTTTTATTGTTCCTATGTTTTACCAAACAAGAATTCTGTAGAGTGTTGATACGTGCTTGATGTTTTTTTGTAACAACTTGTTGATCATGATTTAAGAAGTAGAGTAGACGTTCTTGTAGATCAACTTTACCTTTATTGTTTTAATATATAAGTACAGTTTAGTATCATGAAACACTTGTTTGCTATGTGCACACTCTACCTTAGCACCATCAGCACTTTGTGACATTTATGTTTCAACGTAGTTACCGAGTGATTTCTTGTGAGAACTTATCTTGATATTTCATGGAAACTGCTTTTAAAAATTGAAGGAAAGACCGGCAATCCCGATTACTTTTTTCCATTACCCTAAACTAAAACTAAAGCAAAAGGATAGGTAATAACTGTCACTACCCTTAGGACCACAAAAAAGAGGAATGAGAGTATTAATAGCGAGAAATTATGAGCGCAAGAAACGATAAAGATAACAGAAGGAGATAGAACTAACATGGAGTGATTCAATCATGGTCAAGGGCGTAGCTAGTGTGTGCGTGTGAAGGCGGGGAGACGAGTTTTTCTTGGCGCGTAAATTTCAAATCAACAGGAACTCTGGTCAACAGACAAACCATCCAGAAAACCACAGGGCTTCTCTGTTACATGGATAGCATTTCAGACTTTTCGTGCAAAAAATAATAAATAAAATGGAAAGCTAAATAGCAGGAATGATGGCATTGATCTCCACCTACACCAAAGTGACCTTGGTTTATATAACACAGCTGGACTATTTTCACTAGCGAAGGCATATGAATTAATATCGCTTCGGTTAAAAATCAAACATGGAGTCAAACAACAAACTATCGCAAACTAAAGAATCAAACCTATATATTGTGTTTGAAATTCGTGGTTCGGTTACTCCTTGTAAAACCTACACAGCTACAAGAAAAAAGGATAAATACATAGACGGCCTACGCTCTTTGCTCCATCGTCCCTTTCTTTAACGCTTTCCTTTATCCAACGTTTTGTTTACAGTTTAGTTGTTTCAAGTCAGTTTTAATTACACGACAAGTGCACGAACTAAAGCTACGTCAGCGTAAAAGACCCTTGAGGCCATCCGCTACTAGTCAAATCGCTTGTTGGGGATAGAGAGTGAAAATTTATTATTTGAAATTTATAGAGATGTGACACTTGGACTATAGTAGCAAGATCTCAGTAGCAGTGCTCCAGTCGTACGTAATTCTTCACAGTAAACTCTTCTGGATGTCATTACTTAAATGAAAAACGTCAAGACAACAATGAAATGTTGAGGGACGGGATTTACAGGATTTTTATCAATTCAGAAATAAATTCTGAATCAGTTTCCGTGTTAAAAACAAATCTGTTTTAGCATTGGGAGTTCCCTTTGAGGGAGTCAGGCATTTAGATTTCTGCCAGTGGGGCGCAGGCATTTACTGTCCTGGAGTTGGAGCAAACTATAAGCTGCAGTATTGACGACCCATTTAAGGGACCCATTTATTTAAGAGGAGACTACTAGAATGATGGCAAAGCCTCTCAGAAAAAAGAGGGACCCTCTATTGCCACATGAAATAAAAACTTGACCCTCGCTATCTAGACGGTGGGTAAAATACCACGAAAATCACAAACGCTGCGTCACTAGGTAGATGTTAACCCTAATATCAGTTTTGGCTGCACTTCACTCTCGACAGCTAGAATGACAAACATGAGAGCCGCGTTGGCAACTAATGTTTAAATCTTAACTATGATTCTTTTTTCAGTTCGGAACAAGCAACGTCTGAAGCTTTGTTCTACTGCTCTTTCCACATACGTCATAGTTCTCGGCTTCAATTTGATATTTTCAAACATTGTGTGAGCATCAGCACACGTCATGCATAAATGTAGCCCCGCTATACTTAAAAGACACCTAACGTCCGAAACCTTAGAAACCCAAACTATATGAGAACGTTAAAAAAGAAGACGAAATTGCTGGACTGAAAAGCAATTAAACATTTAATAGATTTTTTCCCCTCATTTGAAGCTAAAAGGCAAACAAACACACAGAGAAGAACGTTATATATTGATCGTAAATCCACACCCTGGAAATATATAGCAAATATTAACTATTCTTAAAGAGGTATCGCAAAAAGAATGAATGTTGTCAACAATGACAAGAAATCCAACAACTTTTAAAAAAGTAGTTATTGAACTAAAACAGTTTTAATTTGTTATTGCCATTTATCCAACGTTAAAAGCTGCATTTCAGGACAAACTACTGCATAATTCTGTGAAGTGTCTCGCTGCCCAAGTACCCATGTTCGAATCTACAACACTCCTTTTAAAAATTGAGCCAGCCTGATGTGAGAGTTATTAATGGCATCTTGACACTAAAGGCAATAGCAAATGACACTTCTGTCAGCCTTGAACATGTTTTTAAACGTGAAACTGGCGGTTGGGAGTTTGACACTTTGACATTATAGCCATGGGAGAGAGAGAGAGAGAGAGAAAGCATAGTGTCGGCTAGTTCCCTAGTGCATGAATCTGCTCTCTTGACAGCTGTTATCGACAAGGTGTTAAAGGCGTAAGTGTCTAAAATGAATATCTCATTTTAATACTTTTTCTTGAGGTTTAAACAAAATAATAATTAAAAAGATATCAAAGCCTAACTACATGGCGAACATAATAGATAAAGATACGAAATTATTCAGAAATATATACTACCATCAATATACCTGCTCAACGCTTGTGGACTTAGATTTTTTTTGATGGTCTTTCGCAATGTCAACCATTATTTGTAATTATTCTGCTGTTTTTGTATTCAAATGAGCACCTGCAGAAGGGTTTACGCATATTTTAAGTCGCTTTCCTTTCGTCTATTTGTTAACACTACTAACTCTGTCATGAATGTCTTAGTTGCTTGTCCGACTTGACCAATGGTTTCCACTTACAGATCGTTTCACGATCAAGTCTGAGTTTTCACAAGGAACAAATTTCTGAATTAACCATCTAATACAACGAAAAAATTGTTTAGAAAAACCTTAAAACTAACTGCGAAAAGCAGGCAATTTAGAACGCTATTTATATCCAATTAAATCACAGCTATAATAAAATATCGTAAAGGAGAAATTTAAGAAAGAGTCTTAAGTTAATGTCTTCATTTAATCTGAGAAGATTTAATAAAATAAAAATACGATATTTATAGACTTGATGTTGTTTTTTAATTATCGGAAAAAACACGGTTTCGTCCAGAACCCTATAGAGAGCTGACACTATTTCGTTTCAAAATAATGTAAATTTATTCAAATCAAGCCCTGTCTTTCATTATAATCTAAGGCAATTTTACCATTTCTTTTGCTTATTCGTTCTGACAGGCAAATAGTAATAAAGACCTATTTAACTTTTAACAATAGGCGATGGAGAGAACCAATCAGTTTGCGAGTTTGGATGAAGGATGCGACGATATGGCTTTCTCATAATAGTCAACCATTACCAGCCCTCCCACGTCCAAGAAAGTCCTCTGATTTTCTTCTGTTTCCTATGTACTAGAATGAAACAGCTGCCCTATCTTCATATACCTTTTGTTTCTGTCGGGAAAACAAGCTCTCAACTTAATAGACAAATTATTACTGGTCGACTTCCTAAATTTATCCAACAGGGAGAAGCGACGATTCACAGCACCTTCGGCAAGTTGGCCGTCGTGTTTGCTAGATTCATTCACCCGCCTGTTTAGTGCCAAGCATTTGATACAACTCAGGAAATTGAAGAAAGCTGACTTGCGAAATTTTCAGGATTGAAAATTCGTCTCCTTTTACCGCCTTAAGGAAGAAAGTGAGAGGACTGGACGGCTTTAACGCGTGTAATTCTCAGGCAAGTTCCTGTTTGGTTAAGAGATCTGTTTAAGGTATTAATTCATACAGCGATGGAAGAAAATGGACCCAAAAATTCCCTCGTGGATTTTGTAAGCATCGCTACTAGTAACATTAAACTTGCACTTGGTAGACCAGTGAAGCCTAAGCGAAAAGTCAATCATCGTAAATACCTCCAACGCCAACTAAAAGGCCGATCGTCTTACTCGTCTCCAGCAATTATCAACCCAATACATCTCTTTAACTTTCAAAAACCGGAAGACAAGAAAAAGAAAAACGGGGATGGGCCTGAGATATCATCGAATGGCGTGTTTCATACTGACAAAGGCCATCAGCGTGATAGAACAAACCTTGAAAAGGCAGTAAACCAACCAACTCAGACGCCTTCACCTGGAATACAGAAGCCATTTAAGCCTGTCAACACGAGTGCACCCAATTTAGTAGACGTAGATAAAGTCATGACTGCAGTTAGAGTCCCTATGCTAGTCAACCCACCACCACTGAAGAAACGGAAAACCACTGAGGTAGTAAATTGGACCGCAGAACCTGTCAAAGTCTCCAGACAGACTCACTATATCACAACCAATAAACATGTGAATCACCAGCACAATGGCTTCAACACTGAAAATGCAATTCCAAAAAACAGTTCCGAACTGTTTGAATGGTTTGGACCGGAATTTGATGACCTTCTCGAACGATGGTCTGAAGTATCAGAAAGCACATCCACAGATTCTGCAAGAACAGCCGAGTCTACCCGTAGAGGAAGTCATTCCGAGAGTTCTTCAGGAACTGATCCTTACTCTCCAAACTCTGCTTCAGATATTTCAGATAATGGTACACCTTTCGAAGATGTGTTTTACGAACAACTTATGCGTTTCTCGTCGTCGTCCTCTCCTGTAGAGAGAGCGACTTCATCTATCCAAAAAGTCCACACGAGTAATATGAACTATTCCCATGCACAGGAAACACATATTAATTCGTATTGTGGGTCAGAATACTTAATACCGGGGAATTCTATTGCGGAAAGCGGGAATTTGTGGACGAATAAGGGCAGTAATGCCCGTGTACATTATCCTACAAATATCAATTACGCGGCTTTTTCTTAATTTTTGTTATCACGATCTCAAGTCGACTTAATGAATTATACCTTTAAGTACGACTTAGCAAGAAATCTTTCCAGCGAAAAACACAAATGTATATAGAAATATACTTGTTATTTCAAGTCGTAAAGACTTTTTGGTAATATATACGATATATATTTAGGTCTAGCTAGCAGCAGCCACTGATGACTTTTTTCAATCATTGATGAGTATCTGTCGTATTGTCATTCATCCTTTCCTAATTACCTATTTTGTGCTTTTGTTCACGCATCTCTGGACTAGAATTTGTGGATTAATGGTTAATTTGAGTTATGTGTTGCTGGTGGACATCTAGCTTACAAGGTTGAGAAGGAATAAGATGATGCCTAACTTTTGGACATTAAATGTCTTGCTTTACTTTTACACAAAAAAGTCTTTAAACAAATGGTTTTCTTTTAGGAAAACTGTGACTAATAATTCCAGTATTTTGTGAGTTAGGTACAATATTTCGAATTCGTTCTTGGTAAAAATTGATGTTCATATTAAAAAAAACTATAAACTGACCATTAAAAAGTATCATAAGTTTTCTTTTCCCAAACACGAACTCCCCAAAAACTAATTCCCGATAAATGTTTCCTACAGGTACACCTAAAAATTTCACATTAACGAAGAAATTCAAGTGACAAAACCTAGCAGAGTCCGTTTTGTTCAAAGACAATACAATATCTTTTTTCTTCCAAGAGTATCAGTCTTTTTAGCTGTCGGCGTTTTTGTATAAATTTTCAACTGGATTAGTATTAATGCCGTAAGGCTTGCTAAAATGGATCAAATTTATGATCCACAGTTCGGTCAGGAATAAAGCTTTCGACAAACACTCAAAGTTTGCCACTGTAGCCAAATTTATTAAATTTCTTTTTAATGTATTAATATCGGAATAAAACATGTCTTTAAGCTGATGTTGAAGCAAAGTCATTCTTGTGTTGTCTGGTTGGTGATTCAGCTGTTTTTCTTGACAGGAGTGGTTGTGAATGAACGCTTTTGACGGACTTGTCTTACGAGGAAGTCTTTTATGACAATGAATCTGGAACTTTGAGCCGTTTTCTTATGATTTTGACTTAGTGCACTCTATATTTTTCGACCTTAATCAGTTTTAGCATTTTGAGAAACCCTTATTTGAAGGAATTCACCTTTCTTTGTATCACCGTCATGTTGATTTGTATCTTTCTTCTCTGTAAACAAGCCATGTTCATGCCTTCAATGATCAGTTGGCTTTCTTAAACCATGCAAAGCATCTTTTACCACTCAGCTCTAAAGTTCTACTGTGCTTAAGTTCTTCCCATGTTCGTCAGTGAAATAAAAACATTTTAAACATCATATGAATAAGAACTACTGTACGCCAAAACCTTCAGGACTTCAAGATGTTCACTCCTTAAAAACACCTTTTTTCTTTACAATATCATTTTCTTACAAATTCACAGCAATGTCCACTTTGATGTTCGTGAATTCAATCCTATTTAGAGAATTAAAAAGATAATAGAATCTTATTAATCTCTATATCTTAATTTTACCGTCCACACGTTTTACTTTTTCGTTTCTTTGTATTTCTTGTTAGTAAAGAATGAGAACGATGGAAGTCTTGAGTGCCCTCGCGATGAGCGCTCTTCGACAGGAACCACTACACAGAGAATGACTTTAATAAGTTTTCTTAATTACATGTCAGTCGTTCGTCAGCTGTATAGGTTATGCCCACGACTTCCTAATATTTCGATCCTAACGAAATATATAAAGGTAAAAAGGAAAAAAATGAAATGTTTTAATCGACAATTATTCTGAACTTTTTTCTTTCTTTCTTTTTAGGTATGAAAACATCAAATATTTGTTTTAAGTCATTATTTTTTGTTCATCGACATTGGCCGGAAAATGAAAAACGAATGCTATCACACTTAGAAACGTCAAAACATAAGGGCTCTACTATCATCGCTAAACATACGTTAAATTATAATCTAGTTTTGCCGACGGGCATTTTATCAAATTTTTAATAGAAACACCCAAAAATCCGTGGTGATAGAAATATACCGAGCATTTGAAATATTTGATCGTTTTGGTCCATTGCAAGTGAATCATCTTTTCAGTGAGACAAAGATATATTAATTCTAGTTGATGCGACTTGATTATATGATCTGTCATGAACGAGTACTGCTTCGTGTAGAAAGTCCTCTTTTAAAATTATTAGTTCCCTGAGAATTTGTTTTTCAATTTAGGACTTGTTATTTATCCCAGCACGATATACATGGCTGCGTCCGTATATCTATTTATTCAGTGATTCTTCACGTCGTCTACAAAAATGACTAAAACAAGGCAGGATGAAAAGAAATCACGACAGAAAACCAACAACTGACCACAACTGCAGTAGTTTCCCGATATAATTTGAATAACGTTTAGCAATTATGATGCCATCAAACGATAGAATCACGGCCAACAGCTTTGATCTAATAAGATCAGTCGAGCTAGACTTTAAAGAATTTCATACATAACAGTATTTATTAAAGAGGTAAGGCCGGTTATATCGGCCAAATGCCATATGTATTTTAGTAACGGGGACTTGCCTAGCTCAGTAGTGTGAATAGAATGGAACTGTTTAACTGCTGGTTGCTATGCGATGGTATCTTCATTACCGGTGATGCTAGTGGCAGGTGCCATGCTATTCAGCACATTTCTTTGACTTAAACAACGAGCTAAGAACTATATTTATATCACTGTAAGAATTAATATTCCAGAGGTGATGATCAAGTTTTCTGTCAGGCAGGATCCCATGAAGTTACAAAAACAAACAAAATGGCCATATTGCTTTAGTACCTAGAATATGATTCCTAACTGAATTTACACATTTCAAATTTAATAAATGGATTTGACGGAAAGATTAACTTTTAGCTCAGGGATCGACGGCAACTATTGAAATCTTACCTGACGTTTTTCAAAACTCACGGGAACTGTTGTTTTTATTTTGGTTTTATAGGATCAGAAACACTAAATCCACTGCATCGACCGTTAGGGAAGTTCAAGAGCTTCATATTCTTCCTTACCTGACTTATTTTCTACTTGTGGATAATATCCTCGGCACTCTTCTTCTTCGCCTTATCAAAACAAATTATTTAAGTGTATGTATGAAATTATTCCAGAGCTGGGTTATCCTTGATTCTGACATAGGCAAACTCAACGTTTTAATAAAAATTCAATTTTCTTCAATAAGCAATGTTTTTTGTTTTGATAGCACGATTATTAAGGTAGAATAGCTGTTTCAGTGGGGATGTATTCTTCTTTATTCTCAACCACCTTCACTGAATTCTTCAGAACTGTTTACCGCTCAGCCAGGCACAGTAGCCATATCCCATCCGATGACATTACAATCAATAAACGTTATAAATTTCGTATCCAAGGTCTTCGACTAAATGCATGAGCAAAATAAGAAATAAGCTGTTTTGATTCGTAAAAGGAGTAAACTAAAATTAATTGCCTCAGGTGCCTGGGAAAGTTTTCGTTTCGCTGTAAAAATAAGAAAGAATTCTGACAAGACAAGATGTTATCCTAGCAATGTTGTGTTATTGGCAGGGCTCTCAGTGCTGAGATGAAGCAGCTCAAGGAATTTAAGAACTATTACAAGGCCAAACGGCAAAAAGAAAGATGAAAAAAAAAAAAAATAGAACGTTAGCTTGTTGAGTCTAGCTATCGTCTAGCTTTGTATAAAGAGAGCCATAGTTATGAATAGATGGCGTAAAACGTGTTAATGGAGTAGACGTGGGACGTGGTTCCGTCACTGCCATTGCCTTGTTTTGTGCAAAGTAAACGATCAGCTTTAATTGACAAAGACAAATTTAGCCAGAAACCCGACTTTGGCTCTAATTCTTTAATTCTAATTCTAGTCTAGGTTATATTCGTGCAGCAAGATAGATAACTGCTAGCTATCTAACAATCACATGGGCTGCTAAGAAACACTTTAATTAGTTTGAAAAAATGGAATTTTAATTTCGTAAACATCTATGGATGAAATAAGCATCCAACTTGACAGACCAGCCTTGAAAGTTCGAGCTCTGCTGGTTTTGAGTTTCAGTTGTTAGCCTAAGCCTTTAGATCAGGTGTCAGATAAACGTTTCTACTGATAAATTAAAGTTATGAAATAAAAGTTTATGTTTACGCAGCCCTCTACTTCCACATTTCTAGGTTATTTTGAATAGCTCACTTCCGAGTTCTCGAAAAAGATGCATGAACGCGAGGCTTCGTGCCCAATCACGCTTGGTGACTGGGGCGGATCTAGGGGAGGTGCATTGGGTGCACGTGCACCCCCTCGGTTTCCCAGGGAAAAAAATGTAAAATCAC
>JAADYU020120219.1:0-11932 GCA_011763375.2 Heteractis magnifica | reverse complement strand
GACTCAGTAGTGTACTGCTCATTAGCGGTGCTTGTCTTTTCTCACACCTCGGTGATAAATGCAGTACTGAGTCTGCGCATGTTGCTTGCGCTTATGCTTGCGTCGCTAGTGTGAACCAGGCTTAAGTGTGAAGGCTACCTCACTGGAAAAGAGTGCTATCTTGCATTACGGCAAAATGAAAAACTCAAAATCAGGCTTTAATTGGCACGAAGTATTAAATCTTGGCTACTAAAGTGGAGGTTTTCTTTGCTGGGCTAGTATCGTCCATCCAATACCTAATAGGTGAAAGGATATCCTTCATCAATATCAAAATAATTTTAATCAGGAACACAATCCAGTCTTACAAATATGGCTCCATGGAACCCCCTATGAGCCAGGAAAAGTTAAAGCAAAAGATTTGTATGACGTTTTACTGGAAAGTAGCCTACTCTCGCATTTATAGCACAACTATTGAGACGTAATATAAGTAATATATCAACAACGAGTGCGAGTGTTTCATCAGGAGTTCCAAACACCGAGAAACAGATGAAAGCACGAGGCCGTAAGCCGAGTGCTTTTATTGTTTCGAGGTGTTTGGAATCCCCTGATGAAACACGAAGCACGAATATTTGATATATTACTTATATATATGGTGTTTGGAATCCCCTGATGAAACACGAAGCACGAGTATTTGATATATTACTTATACTTATGAGTTTGAGGCTTCTCAAACTCATTCTAACTTCATTGTTATAGAATCTCTTGAGAAAAGTCAAAACAATGGCTTTTGTAATCTTTTCGCTAATGAACTGTTTTGTCGAAATAAGCTGGTTTTACTTACCATAAACTTCAACAGTCAGTGAAATAGACGAATGGAGAAGAGAGCATAGTAATCTAGGGGTCCGGGATTTGATTCTGATTGCGAGAACATTTGTTTGTTTGTTGGTTGTTTTTTTTTTTTTTACTGGGCTACCTATGGTAGACTAGTCTAAAAATGCATCGCGTCTCCTTTTCTTTTCTTTTCTTTCTTTTTTTTTTTTTCTTTTTCCCTGCGCAGCAAAATTAAGACGAGGTACGTTACAGGGTTCCCGGATGCAGGGGAATGTTGCAACTGAAGCAGATGTCAATCGATATGTCAATTACAGTTGATGCAAACGTATGGTATGGGTGGTCACGTGACATACAGGCAAACCGCGCATGCTCTCATTTGCTCTCAATATATTAAATATTGTAATATAGTGAAAACAAATTTCGAGACAATTTTCATGTGATCCAATAAAGCAATTAGTAGTAGATGCAGGCCAACCCATGATTTGTTTCTCATGATCGACTTATAGTATTCACAAGTACAAATGACAGGATTCAACTGGAATCGAGGATATGTTTTTTCTTACAGAAAGTACTAGTATATATAAAGAGAGGAAAATTGCTAGCCGTTTCTAACCGAGAATGGCTTTACAAGGGTATCAATAAAATTGCAGCTGAGTTTTGTACATTTGATTTACTTATTTGAAGCTAAAATAGATAAAAACGAACTATCACAAGGTCTAGAAAAGTCTGAAAAACTCTAGAATAGGATATAACATAAATGATAAATATTCAAATATCAGATGTTCAAAAGCATTCAAATAAACACAGAACTCAAAACTATATCGAGAGCTCAAGACATCGCAATTCGAAAGTGCTTTAGAAATGAGATACATTATTACAAGGTTTACATGAAAAATCGATCAACTAACATAGACTGAGAATTAGCAATACTTCTTTGAAAGAAAATTTGCATCGGAAGGTCATCAAAATGTACATTTCGACAGGGAAAGACAACAAACATAACACAAGTTGGCTTAAAAATGATCATTTATTACGGAATTTACATGATAAATCGGGAAAAATAGCAAAGAAAGAAATAAGCTGCCTGTTCTAAAGAAGATTTAGGGCCGTTAACTGGTCCTACAGGCTAAATGAAGGCCGCAAAGTAGACAAACACTAACAGCTCCTTCACCGATGAAAGCATGTTTTAAGCGTGTTCTCGAATGTTCTCAAGTTCCACGTGGGAGTGGGGGTGCGTAGGTGAGCGAATCAAGGTTTCTCAATCAGCGTGATTTTGTCACCACAGAAAACCCATACTATCCAATATTATAGTTATTATATATATTTGGAATAATTCTAAGTGCATTGATGGAAGTCAGGCCATAAGAATTAAAAACATAGCAAAAATTATCGAGGTGATTCCTGTATTTTAAGGTCAATCTTGCTATCGACAGCAGGTCCCAAAATCAGGCAAGCGAGAACCTAATAGCGCATCTAGCGTTTGTGCATCTGATAGATCAATGCATCTAATCCACAAGACTACAGGTAGCCCAGTTTACGCTCTTAGAGCGTCTAGTTAGTTATAGAATTCATGTTTTGTTAATGAGTTCTAACCAGAAACTTTATATAGAGTAATCTTCATTAGTATTCTTTATATAAAGAATACTAATGAGGAAGACTTTACCGGGTCTCATGCATGTGACTGATTTGAGGCTTTTGATAGGCTCAAATGCTCATTAATTATGCATGAGTGTTTGAATAATAAATAAAGAATGGTAAAACCCTAATGAAATTCAAAAGCCTATTAATTTGAGTGGCAGTGTTCATTTCTAAATAATACTGCACTGTGCACTCGTCCTTTCGTTAATTTAAAACAAAACAGCGATTTGGTATATGTTTTGATTATCATTAAAGTATACTTAAGCGAGAAATATTTGATAGAAGATGACCGTGGGTCGTGTTTTTGTTCCACAAGAATTTATATTGTTTTAAAATTCCAAATAAAATAATGAAATTCTTGTCTTGTCTTTTAACTCAAGGCAGGGAAAACAATTTCAGAAAGCACTCATCAGGCATAGATTCTCAGGGTACATCATACGATTATGGTAGCGTGATGCATTATGGTTCAAAAGCTTTCTCCAAAAATGGACAGCCAACCATTGTAGCCAAGAAACCAGGGGTATGTAAAAGGAAACTTTTCCACATTCGGGAATAAATTTGTGATTTCTTTCTAACATGTATAAAGCTGATATTTAGGCAAAATTTAATGAAATTGCCGAGGAAAAACTGCGAACATTATTGATCCGTTCTTCTAGGTAAATTCCAATTAAAGCAAAAAGTATCCAGCAATAATGTCTGAATTACTTCAGATAGAATATCTAGCCGAATAATGAACTTGTGAAGCTGCCTGTCTATCTTGCTGGAGGCAAGTGACTCCATTCCAGATGAGGAAACGACCTTGTTAACATTTTAAGCCTAGCTTTCCGGTACAATCGTGCCGTAATAAAATTCAAGACATCGCTGACATATCTTTGGAGCATTATGGATCATTATCATTATATGCTCGACAAAATATCTGCATTCTGATTGGTTTATTTTTCATAGTTTTCGTAGCTTTGTCTGTGCTGTATTTCTAATTATTTTGAATAAAATTTGAAGTCGAGACTTATTATAACTAAGAAATCGCATAAATTGCTCGTTTTAGGATTTATGGACACTTATGATGCTTTGAAAGTTCTCAAATAGACCTAATCCATTGGGCATATTTGTTTCCCCATTTCAGACCACGCATCATACTCTTGGGAATAAGATTCTTTGTTTGAGGCTCATCCACATTAACGTGTCTTCTCAAGCGCTACCGAGAAACAAAGAAACAATACCCAAGGGAATGGTCTGAAATGGGAAAGCAAATACGCCCAATGGATTACGTCCAATTTTGATCTCTTTCAAAGCATCATTCGTGTCCATAAATCTCGAATTGCACTCGCATTTATGCGATGTCCATGCAATTGCTCCATGTAGGGAAATTCCAGACCAGTAAGTAGCCAATCAGAGAGTGGGATTTTAAGGGTAAAAGCCTTTGTCATATATAAAAAAATGGTTATTTTCTCAAACTCATGATGCTTTGAAAGTTCTAAAACTGCACTCGCCGTTGATCTCTTTCAAAGAATCATTTGTGCCCATAAATACCGAATTGCACTCCCATTTATGCGATTTCCATGGAAATGCTCCATGCAGGGAAATCCTGGACCAGTGAGCAGACAATCAGAGAGTAGAATTTTAAGAGAAAAAGCCTTTGCATATATAAAATAATAGTTATTTTCTCAAGGTAACCCTTGGACAGAGAATCGGATTAAGTTCTATAGACACAATCCAACTTAACAAAATGTACAAATGTGGAGGTGGTAAGTACAATTTGATTTGTAGACTTGCTTTTTCTAGGGCCTTTGCCAAAGTGTTATTGGTGTTATTGTTGTTTTTGTCTGGCGCTGGTTGCAGAGAATGTTATTTTATTTTCAACTTTATTTTTTGCTTACAGTTGTAACAGCGCCACCCCCTGTCACGTCAGCACCAGAAAGTTAGTGAAATTATATCTAGCCTCCACTACCGACACACGCAGACACACACCTACACACAAAACCCTTATAATATGAAAATTTTGAGTCAAAAAACATCTTCTTCTTCGGCGTGTACTGTCAATCGTGAGAGTCATGAAGCCTAGATCACACCAAAATGCTTCTTCAGTGAATTAGCATGATTACGATAACAGCGCGATACGCAAATGCACGACCGGTGATAGTGTATTCGCATACTTTTATGCACGGGCTTTTTCATGTTAAACCGACGCAATTCGACGAAAAGCTGTCTGGTTTTAACAAATAAGGCGTGTAAAAGCTCGTTAGGAAACAAACAGTCCGTGTTTTGTTGCACGTCTTCTTGACAGGAGGTTTTCCCTTAAGGTTAATTCCTGCCAAACCCAGTTTTCCGCAGTCTACAACGATCGTCAGTTCACTTGAGGGTTTCAAGTATACCGCCACTGCTTTCTTATGTCACATAAAAAAGATTATCCCGTTTTCCGCATGCATCAAATTTGTGGAGAAATTTGCAATGCAAACAATAGAATGGCCGATTTTCATGTGCAGAGAAGAATAACAAGCCATCATATTTAAGCATTATGAAAAGAATATTGAAGGTACAAATGCATGTAAATGCGCGAAATTGGAAAGAAATTCAATTTCTCTATGTGTACAAAAAGTAAAAGTAATTAAAACATTTAAAACTTGGAGAATATATACCTTTAAAAATTAGTATAGTATTGAAACGTAAAGATAAATCTCTAATTAATTGCGGCTTCTGAAGATTTAATGTCAAAGTCAACGTCTTACATATTCAGGTTGTTTCTTCTCACTAATCGTCATCCTCTGAGACAAACAAGAGCCGAACGCAGGATAGAGAAGGAAACTCTTGCTCTGCATATTCCTCTACCTTCTTTGTAGAAATTACAGCTAACGTGCTGTGAAATTTTTTACACTCCTCTGCCATATCTCCTGTGCTTGTGAATACCAGTGGCGTAAAAGTTCCATAGTCAAATAATAATAATGATGATGATGATAATAATAATAATAATAATAATAATAATAATAATAATAACAACAACAACAACAACAACAACAATAACAACAACAACATTTTTTTTTCACCAAAATATAAACATAATCAATGACATGCGTATATTTTTTCTTAGTATGTGGGCAGCTTTCTGCAACGTTATCATGTTGATTTTTCTAGTTCCAGTCTCTTTAAATGTCTATTGAAATTCTTAGAGATTGCTCCTAGTGAGCCAATTACAATAGGAAGAAAGAATAGTGCATGTTTTGATTTTCCATAGTCTTTCGATTTCCATTCCTGTCACCTTTTCCTTGTCTATTACTTTGATGTCTGGTCTTCTTGCTTGGATTTTCTTGTCTTTATACACATTAAAGTAATATAATATCTTCACTTCATCATTTTCTGTTACTGGTTATGGTTGATTCATTGTTTCGCGATCATCCAAGCGAATTTGGGAAAGGTCTATTGCCATTACATTCAAGTCCATATTTCTGACAGAGATGCCAGTGTATGTTTCTGGCTACGCTGTCGTGGCTTCCTTTATATTCTGTGCCACCTAGGACTTTACAACCGGAAAGATGTTCTACAGTTTCAACATTTTTTTGCAAAGGCGACACAAAGGTGACTCGTTCTTGTCGTAAACATGTTTCAATGAGTTGGTTGGTAAATCTTGATCTTGTGCTGCAGTCAGCATTCCCTCTGTTTCGATTTTCATATCTCCTTTCTCCAGCCACAGGTAAGTAGATCTTTCGTCTACCTTCCCCTTGTATACTATGGCATAGTGACTATGAAGTGCTTTACTCCTGTAGCTGTTTGTTCTTTCTTTCTCCTTTCTTTGGCGGTATTCCTTCTGCGTTTCGCCAGTTTCTTTCAAAATGTGCGCGTCCCTGATTATGTCCTTTAGGCCAGCTCTTCTTCCCGTGCCGTATCCTATACAGCAGATAAATGCGGTCAACATCAATATTATTGAAGAAATGTTTTAAGTCACTTAAGTTAGTTTCCAGTAAGTGACTTAAAACATTCCTTCAGTTTACTACGACTGGATGGCTGATGACATTCACTTTTATATTATTATTATTATTATTATTATTATTGTTATTATTATTATTATATTATTATATTATTTTAATGCTATATTTTTTTATCGTGAATCAAAAACTTTTTTAGGTTTATTGTTGAATAGTAAATAAGAAAATAAAGTTATATTTATTATTTAAAAAAATATATTTAAAAAAATTATTATTATTATTATTATAGCAGTACAAACGTTTGGATGCTGGTAGATAAAGCAAGATAGGGCGTGTCACGTAACCTATCTGCATAACAGGAAAAATACATTTACAAATTCTACATTATAAATACTTATAAAAATTATAAAAATGTAAAAAAAAAAGGTAATTATATTGTTCCTTTAAAATTACTATTAAAAAGGTTCGTTACTAAAAGTTTGTAGTGATATCAAAATGTGATTATTTTGAATGTCTTGGCAACATTGAGTGTGCAGCTCAAAACAGCTTTCTGCATTTTCATCAGAATTTCTCTATGTCTTGTTCCAAACATGTTTCTCATCTCAGTTTCTAGCTCCTTGGACCAGCCTCCAAGTACATCTATGATGACATGCAGTTGTATGATCTTGTATCCTGGGTGTTGTCTTGTCAGCTCCAGTCGTAGCGGTCCATACTTCTCTGTTTTTTCTGTGTCTTTCTTGTTGCGATTATCTAACCACGGACAGCTCATCTCAACCACTAGTATCTTCTTGCTCTTGTGATCAACGAAGCGCGCATCCACACGGTTAGATCGTACAAAAGTGTGATCAGCATATACCGGTACGTCCCAATATGCTTCTGCGTCAGGTGACTTATAGATTGGTTTAGGCTTCACTTGAGAGAACCATGGCGGTACTTTATCAGCAAGTTTGAGATCTCTAAGCATCTCAAAGAAAAGCACCTTTAGTGCAGCATTGTGCCTTTCTAAGTATTTTGACTGTGCTAGGGATGAGCAACCAGCAAGTACACGGGCCAGACTTTCAGTGGCTTTACCACACATCCTGCACATAATGTTGTTCTTATCTGTAGTTCCAGTCTTAAAGGCCGAGTAGACTTTAGTTGGATTGAGCTGTTCATACAATTCCATTATACCTGCAATGCAGTGGGTAGGACCACACATCCATTTACTCAGCCATGAAAAACAGCCTTCATGACTAAGATGATCATCCTGCCATCTTGTTCTCAGTAGATTCCTCATTATTATTATTTTTATTTATTTATTTGTTTGTTTATTATTATTGTTGTTGTTGTTGTTGTTATTATTATTATTATTATTGTCATGATGATGATGATAATGATTTCCTCTCAGGCTTCACCTGCAATTTCGAACGGGATATCTGTGGATTTACACAAAGCAAGAGTGATACGTTTGATTGGTCAAGAAGAAGAGGACCTACTCCATCAGGTGGAACTGGACCAACAGGGGACCACACAAGTGGAAGCGGTGAAACAAGCATTTGAGGTGGCTTCCCATCTAATTGGGAACCGTTTTGAAACTTTTTAAACTTGCTCGCATTTAGACTCTTCCGAGCCCATTGGTTTGATTTTTATGCATTCTAAATTATGATAGATAGACAACTTTAGATAACTTTTTAAATTATTTACCTGTTTCGCCGCTATATTTGATTTTAAAACTCTTATTATTTTTTTTAATATCTCAAAATCTGTCCGTACGTTTTTGTTGTTGTTGTTGTTGAAATTTTCAGAATCTAATGTTATTGTGCTTGTTGACGAAGTTTGGGAGAAATCTAGTGTGCCAGAAAAAAAAAATAATAATAATAACACTTAAAAAAACACGGTGGAAAAACGAAACAAAAACATTAAGGTGCACAGAAGAACAACTATTTGCGCTAAAGCTTTAATTTTTAGTGTCCCAAATGCTCGAGTATTCAAAAATACATGGTAAAAATTTCAGCTTTATAGGTTATATAATCTGTAGATGTAAATGCAGCAAGAACACGGGGTTGTTTAAGCCCCAAAATTAATGAATGTGTTTCCCATTCTCTCAAAATCTGTTCCAGAGAATTTTTTTAATCCACCACACTTCAAGTACTGTATTTCCTGGACATTTTGGACACATTTTGGACATTATGAAATTCACCGATATCGAGAAAAAATTTTTTGAACAGCACACTATCAATTCTTTGGCCACGAAAGCCGAGTTGACAACATAATTTATTCGTGTTTATTGCATACCTTATACGACAGTTTTCTTTGTTATTCATCGGGCTTTACCTCGGATAAAGCCCGATTAATTCGTTAATGAGGGCAATATTTAGATAAATGCCCTTGAATATCTTAAAGAGGGCAACATCTAGATAAATACCCTTGAATTTGTAATGAAGAATTCATTCCCCATTACAAACTTAACGTATCCGAGGAAGGATTGCGAAATACGTCCCAACAAAAGACTACTTATTTAGCCAGTCTTTTGGTGATATGCTGGCTTATAGTCAATCCCGCCCTCCCGGCTCGAAGTTTGCAAGACCAAGATGCATAAGGTGATCTCTTGGCATGCCCCTCTCCATGTGGGATGAGTCAAAGCATTCACTATGACGTAATTATCTTCTACGCATGCTCTTATTACTGAAGAAGACAATTTATTTATTTATTAAAATGCGTGAGTATTATTGCACTGTTTTCTCTTGAGAATTGCCGTGTTGTGAAAATCTCTTTAGGTATACAATAAGACACATAAATACCTCGAACGTCGGCAATAAATCTATACATTCCTTGGGCCTAAGGCCCTACGGATCTCTGGCTTTATATGGCTTATTGCCGGTGCTCGAGGTATTTATCTCTTACTTACATCGAAACTCCGCACGTAAGTTCCACAAGAAAAGGGATGAAGTCAAATTCAGCTGGAATATATTAATAAATATTTTCTCTCGAGCAAAACAACTTCTTAAAAAATTACCGTCTGAATATTCAATTATTCATTTTTCATTCCAATTTGCACGTTTAACTAAACTACACATTGAGAGTGGGATAAAAGTGCAATTTGGTTCGTAAAAAAATAGTTGGACATTCAGATAGTTGTGTTCAAATTTCTTGCTTTACTCGAGAGAAAGACTTCCTGATATATTAATATTTCCAGCTCATTTTGATTTCGAGATATTTTGAAAAAAAGAAAATCATAAGAGTTTTAAAATCAAATATAGCGGCGAAATAATTTAAAAAGTTATCAACACCATCATCCTCTAGAGTAGATGAACTACAATATACATAAAAAGCAAACCAATCGGCTCGGAAGAGTCGAAAGGCGAGCGATTTCAGTAAAAAGTTTCAAAATCCGCTCCCGGTTAGGTTGGAGCCACCTTAAATATGCGTAGAAATAAAGCATCAAAGAAAAATACGAATACAGACATGCATTTTTAATAAACGATCTGGGGGAAGGAAGGAAGGAAGGATAAAATAAAATAAAAAAAGTCTGGAAATGGTTCTAGATATGTTATTATGTTACATTTAAAAGCTCATGGCAATGAGCCTAAATGTATTTAATATGTGTATTTAATTGAATTTGACTTTATTACAAATTCATCAAAGGTTACTATATGTACATTGAAACATCTTCTCCCCGAGTCAATGGTGATAATGCAATTCTTGAGAAACAAGTGACGCTTAAAGGTAACGAGTGCCTAAAGTTCTTCTATCAGATGAATGGCAAAAATGTTCGTACTCTGAATGTGTATGTTGGAAACACCAAAGTGTTCACTAAGTCTGGTAGTCAAGGAGCGCCGTGGAAATCTGCTGAAGTGCTCTTGTCTCAAACAGGATCCCAAAAGGTATGTATGATGCCCGGCAGTGTCATACAGTAAATTTTCGATAACCTACAATGATCTTGCAATTTATTGTTTTTCGAATTTAGATCAGATTTGAAGGCGTGCGTGGAGCAAGTTGGCAGGGAGATATTGCTATCGATGATATTTCAGTTGCTCGATGCAGTGGAGGTAGAAGATTAAAATTAAATGTTGCTTTTCTATTCCAATTTTAAGAAGCTATTTATTTATCCATTTTCCCCATAGTGGTAATGTAAAAATAGCATAATATCGTTCCCCGTTGTTGTTTTTACGATTCGCACAGTATAATGCCGAGCCTGCGAGTCGGCACTCGGAAAGCGCTTATAGCAGCGAAGCACACTTGTAACAGTAAAGATAGATGTAGATTGAAATTATGAATTTGAATTAATTGTACATACCGTTTCTAAAATAAATGAGAAAACTTTTTATCTTTTCAAACATTTACACAGTTCAGCCCACGCCTCCTCCTCCACCAGGACCATCTGGCAAGTAGAGAATAATACCACTTCATTAGCAGAATTCCAAAAAATCATTATTTCGAAACAGCAAAAATCAAATGGAAAAAAAAATTATTCTTGGATTCATCTACCACGATCTTCCCTAAGAGAAATTGAGGTTTAAATTTATATGACTTTAAGAAGAAATGATAAACTATGTTAAAACTATGAACATCTTTGTAAACGAAGGTTTCAAATGTGACTTCGAAAGTGACTGCGGCTTCGTTCAACGAAAAGACGATAAATTTGATTGGACAAGACATCAGTACGGCACACCATCAAGCCAAACTGGTCCTAGTGGGGACCACACAACAGGAAAAGGTAAAGAGGAGAATCCTTTTGTTGATTTTTTAACAGTAGTTCTCTATCGAATGCATTCGTTATTAGTTTGAGTAGACATCTAGTTCGTCGTTACTGTTGTTTTTGTTGTCGTCGTTCTTAGTTAGTTAGAAATCTTTCTAGTGGTTAAACCAGCTTCTAACCAATTTCTAGTGTTAACGCATGCAATATTCTTTTCGACTCATTATCAGGTTTCTATTTGTACATCGAGGCTTCCTTTCCACGTGTGCGAGATGACAATGCTGTCGTTGAGAAGTTAGTGAGCATCGGCAGCAACCAATGTTTGACATTCTATTATCATATGTATGGTTTCCATATCGGTACTCTCAACGTCTTTGTCGGATCCACAAAAGTCTTCACAAAAAGAGGGCCTCAAGGAGACAAGTGGGCTAAGGCAAATGTTAGATTGTCACAATCTGGCAATCAAAAGGTAAGCAATAAACTGTTTTCGAGGATTGTTTTCACACTCAGACTACTAGTCATTCTTTCAAATATGCGCTCTTATTTACTAAAATGCTTGGAGAATTTACAAATTTACAAACTCTTGTCTATTACTGTCTTAATACTAATTGCTTCATTCTAGCTTTCCATTGAAGGCATTCGAGGTAATGAGTATTCTGGTGACATTGCTATTGACGACATATCTATCGGCGACTGCAACTCTGGTAAGTCATAATGATAAACATATTTTTTCTGCAATTTGCAAAATCATGTGAACTCAGACATCCAAACACTCAACTGGTTTTTGCCGATTAAGCTTCCGTCAATCAAAATTTAAAATCAAAAATACGAAAGCTAACCGAATATCAAAATCATATTTAGCTGTTATAAATCGTCTAAAGATCGTTTTCAG
>JAADYU020120218.1:0-19249 GCA_011763375.2 Heteractis magnifica | reverse complement strand
CTCGTGGCACACCATGGAATATCCCACTTGTCACTTGTATTTTCTTTGTATACACACTCACCTAAAGGCTCATGTGTACGCAGAAAATACAAGTGACGTGTGGGATATTCCATGGTATGCCACTCTAAAGCATTGTATAACTAATATATATATTATATACATGTACTTGTAATCATCACATTGCATACTGTTTTTTAGGCAAAATACATTGCAGGATGTCTTGATGACATCAAACAGGAACTACGGCAAGAAAATCCTACTGTTAAAGCCAATGCTGTTGCCAAGCTGACCTACGTAAGCATCGAAACCTAAGCATCAAATCAGGCTTTCATTCTCGATGCGTATGATATTCATGTATATATATTTATTTATATTTATTTTAGCTTCAAATGTGTGGATATGACATTAGTTGGGCAGCTTTTAACATCATTGAAGTCATGAGCAGTTCCAAGTTTACTTACAAGGTATTTTGCTGCCAAGTAGTTTCTTTCTTTATTCTTGTTTATTTAAATAGTAACCTATATTATCCATTTTCCAGCGTATTGGATACCTGGCAGCGTCTCAATCATTTCATGAAGGCCTGGATATCCTCATGTTAACTACCAACATGCTGAGGAAGGTATGTGTTATTAATATTGTTATAAAACAAACAAGCGGAATCAAAGATTTAAGGGCATTTTCATTTATTACGGCACAGAGAAGGATTGGCAAAATTTTGGGCCTTGGCTACCAAGCATTTCATAATGCCCGTCTGCGGAGAGTTAAGATTTCATAATCCCCCTACAACCTTCAAGACTTCAGTTATACTTTCAGCCTTACACCTCTGCAACTTAATAACCCCCCTATGAGACTTCTCAAGTCAACCCTAACCCCAGCTCAATTTTGCCAACCCCCTCACATACCATAATTAAAGAAAGCTCCCTAATCACAGGTGTGCCCTTTGCACTGTTTTTCAACGGCCAAAAAAATGCACAAAACCTGTTTCACATTTGTATTTTATTCTTAACAGGATCTCTGTAGCATTAACATGTACGATTCTGGAGTTGCTCTGTCTGGTTTCTCATGCTTTGTATCTCCAGACTTGGCCAGAGACTTAGCCAATGATGTCATGAGTTTGGTAGGTACCAAATGCAACTTTATGAGCAAGTAGTCTGTATTTAAAAGTATATACATCTTGTCTCTGTGTTTGACATTAAGGAATATAAGCGATGTTGCAGATTTTTGATTGGGGTATAGAGGTGATTAAGATGATGATGGACTGATGATGTTGATGGTGATGATAGAGTTCATGGTGATAATAAAGTTGATGGCAGTGATTATGATGATGATGACAATGAAGACGATGGCAATGATGATGATGATGATGATGATGAATATTGTTGTGATCTACAGCTAGTATCCACCAAACCATACATCAGGAAAAGAGCTGTGCTACTGGTATACAAGATCTTCTTGAAGGTAAAGCATACCTGTACTTTGCCTAACATTTGAATTATTCATATTGATAAACTTTATGCGTTTGTACCAGTTCCCTGAGGCTTTGAGGCCAGCTTTTCCAAGGCTGAGAGAAAAACTAGAAGATTCAGACCCAGGTAATATTCACATTATAAATGGCCCAGCATCAGACGCATAATTTGTAGAATATTTTTGAAAGGGATTTTTATTAAATTGTGATTTCAGGTGTCCAGTCAGCAGCTGTGAATGTGATCTGCGAGCTGGCTCGTAAGAATCCTAAAAACTACCTTTCTTTGGCTCCTTTGTTCTTCAAGCTCATGACAAACTCTACTAATAACTGGATGCTTATCAAGATCATTAAATTGGTAAGTTAGTGGATTGAAATGAGTGGCCTGCATTCAGTACATTGAGAGTCTGGAAGTTCTAGGTGTTTAGTGCTTGGCAAAGGCTGCCATGATTGTGATAACTAGTTTTGTTTTTGGTCCAGTTTGGTGCTCTGTGTCCTCTTGAACCTCGTCTTGGCAAGAAACTCTTGGAGCCATTAACTAATCTTATTCACAGGTATGTTTGTACTATGTATTGTGTATCAAGCACATTGTGAATCTTTATCATAATTAATAATGATTTATAAGGTGGTTATTGTATTCATATTTGCAGCACTTCCGCTATGTCACTTCTTTACGAATGTGTCAACACTGTTATTGCAGGTATGTGCCTTAAATTATAGTCTTTTCTAGCTGGGTCTCAAGCGCTATATATTTTTACTATATATTTATTCCAAATAAATGATGACATTGTAATGGATTATCTTTTCTTATGGCAGGCCTACCAAATCACCAGCCATCTATACAGGTACATAGCACAATTTCTGATCAAGTTGTACTTGTATATAGACAGTTATTGCACTTTGACAGTATCAAAGAAAATTTGTTGTAATGTCACCTCTTTTTTAAACTTTGCCTAGTTGTGCATATCTAAGCTGCGACTGCTTCTTGAGGACCCTGACCAAAACTGTAAGTTGATCATCTGTGTCATCATAATCATCATCATCTCGCATTCATCATTATCATCTTTGTCCTTGTCAACATTATGAAGATTATCACCATCACCATTATCACCATCATTATAGGACATCACCATCTTATAAATGTATTGTTCCATATTTGTTCATTTTTCAATAACTCATGGAAATTTATATTTTTAGTGAAGTACCTGGCTTTGCTATCTATGTCTAACATTCTCAAGATCCATCCCAAAGCTGTACAGCAACACAGGTATTCTGTGCTATAAAAACCTTCATTACATCATTAGAATAATTATATAGACTGTATACCAGTATATATATAGATTGTGTGTGGTTGTAGTGTTTCATATCATGTTCTTGGTTCTTGCTGCAGGGATATTATTATTCAGTGTTTGGATGACAAAGATGAGTCTATCAGGTTGAGAGCCCTGGACTTGATTGTAGGAATGGTATGTGCATGTAGGGATATTCATAACCATACAAAATACGGGTAGATGGTATTATTCTTGTGGGTGTAGTGCAAAGTGCTGCAATTGTATTTATAGGATTACTTACATATACCTCAATGCTTTTGGAAGGCAACTTGAAGTTATCACACTTTCCAATGTGCAAATAAAGGCAATGTGCCATGTGCTAACTAATTATAATTATAATTATTATTAAGGTTTCTAAGAAGAATATCATGGACATTGTCAAGAAACTAATGATACATATGGACAAGACTTCAAGTCAGAGTAAGAATTGCTCACAAATTTAGCTAAACAAATATAAGTCATTTCCCTCTGTAATTATTGTAGTATGTTGTGTTCTTACCTGTGTGTTGGTCTGATTGACAGGTTATCGCGATGAGCTGTTGTCGAAAATCATCCTTATTTGTAGTCAGTCTGATTATCAATATGTCACTAATTTCGAGTGGTGAGTATATGGTCTAAGGAATGATGTATATTTTTGTACTGAAACTAAACCATAACACATACAAAACTATAATACACCATATAACACCCTAGTACACCACACAGCACCATGCCATGCCACACTACAATGTCAAACAGCACTACACTACATCACCACCTTGCACCATGATGTGCCTTACCATGTAACATCACACTATGTCACAATGTACCATGCACCCCACCACACCATATTACATCATATCACACCATGCCATCAAACTACAGTAGATACATGCACTTATTGTATCAAACTACACTTTATTACACCACAGCTTATAACTAACAATAATATACCACCTTCACATCATTGTTATGACATCTTACTACATCATACAGGTACATTGATGTACTGGTGCAGTTGACAAGAGTAGAGGGCACACGTTATGGCCGTCAGATTGCATCACAGATGATGGATGTCACTATAAGAGTCAAAGCTATCCGTCCTTATGCAGTACAGTGTCTGGTATGTACATTTATTATATCATCATGGTAACATCAACCCCAGACACTTGTGACATGATACATTTGAATATAATGTTAGTAGAGTACCCTAAAATGTTTAATCTTCCTTTTTTTCTTCCATTTCCTTATCCAGTCTCTACTGTTGAATAGCAACCAGTTATTATCTGGTAATGTACAAAAGAATGGCATGTGTGAAGTACTCTATGCTGCTGCATGGTTGTCTGGGGAATTCAGCCAGTAAGTGTTTTATACTGAAGAATTTTAAACAGTCTTTAATTGTATCAATTAACATGGTAAATATGTTTTAATTTCAAGATACCTGCCTGACATTGGTGCAACACTAGAATCCTTACTGCGCACAAAAGCAACAATGTTACCCGGTCATATACAGGCTGTATATGTACAGAGTATAGCAAAACTGTATGCAAGCATCTTGACCAACTTTGAAAAAGAGGTACAACAAAAGATCCAACTCATGGATGGTTTAAACAAAAGTCTAGTGAAGATAGTATCGTAGTGACTATAATTCTAGTTCTATTAACCTAGCATTCCATTTGTCTAGTTATAGTAATTATAATATTGTATGATTTGCTTGTTTTTTGTTTCACTCAGGGTGATAACAGTGCTGCAGTAGAGCTAGGACAAAAACTGGTTGATGATATTCCCATGTTTGTGCAAAGTGCTGATCTGGAAGTCCAAGAAAGGGTAAGTAGTTTGTTCAAAACCAGAAGAGTGACTTCAAAATAAAATTCACCTATCTCTATGGTGCTTTAGATCCAATAAAGGATAGTGTACACTTGTATTTACTAATGTTATTTCTGTTATGATCTGTTGTAGGCAAGTTGTATTCAACAGCTTATCAAATATGTTCTGAAGCTGCAAGCAAAAGGTACTTGGAAGTTATAAAACAATTATAATTTTGGTGTAGTTATCCTCTTAAAACTCTACAATAAGAATGTCTTATGCAGACAGTCACTAAATTTATTATTTTTCAACTGTTATATTGTTCTTTTCCAACTGTTTTTCAACTGTTATATTGTTCTGTTATATTGTTCTTGTTCCTAGGAGTTCAGTGCAGTGAAGAAGTTAATGCATTATTTGTTGGAGAGTTAAACCCTGTTGCCACTAAGGCTCAAAAGAAGGTCCCTATACCTGAAGGGTAAGATGTAACATCCAGTAGTTTGTACATCAATGTAGCACCAGAAATACCCACTGGGATTTTGACAGACATGGGGAAAGTTGAAGTAATTACAAGGCAAAGAGACATTTTGATAAGGCGATACGGAAAAATTACATTATAAATGTTATTGTTTTGTTCATTTAGTCTTGATCTGGAGAAATGGATAAATGAACCTCCCAAAGAAAGCTCAGAAGAAGAAGATAATATTGAAGATATGTTTGGAAACATAGAGCACAGGTTAGTTTATCTTGCTTGTACCAGCAATGACAAATGTACCTTGACTCTGAAAGGACAAGGAGAAGCCTTGCTTTGATGTCAAATCCCTTTTCTCCCAGCTGTTTCCTACTGCCCCATGTTTACAAGAAATCTCTATTCAAGTGTTATTCTCATATTATCAAGTAATTAATGACCATATAACCCTGTCTACATGTATATCTGCACTTTTAGTCCCTTTTGTTTGTATTCTAAAACTGTACTTTCTTAAAGGACATTGAATCAAAGAGAAGTAGAAGAACCAGATGAAGAAGAATTGGAAAAGGTTAGCAATTATATTCCTCAGATGCTACGTTCTTCATAATCCATCCTTCGTCTGTGAAATATCTTAAACATTTTTAAGCTGTTTCATTTGATTCATTTGTCCTTTTCTTCCAGCGGAGAGAACAGCGCAAAGCAGAACGAGATACTAACCCTCATTACCTACGTCTTGATGCACCAGTAAAGGTAATATGTACTAGCTTGGAGAATATTTTACACACATTATGATTTCAAGATTAAACAAGTAATTCTAGCTTGTTAACCTTCTAAGTACTGCATGGCTTGGCATTTGTTTATCCAGATCACTTCCCAGGGATGGTATGTGCTAGTACTTTGTAGAATCCCTGGGGGGTGGGGTAGGGTGCAAGATACAGGTTTTTCTGGAACCAAAATAATACTTCCTGAAGTTTGCATGAAAATATCATTATTTTTAATTCTTATTTTTTTGTCCTTCTGTTCCATTGTTTCACTTCCAGGAGGATAAATCAGCTATCAAAGTTGATGATATTCCTGTAGCGAACATCGACTTGCCAGTATCCCTCAGAGTATCAGGTAATCATTTTGATTATTACTTGCAATGACTATACCATGGTCCTGAAATCTTCTTTATCATTTAAAAAAGTTAATACTTCTTCCAAGGTGCTGTCAATTAAAGAATGTTTTTGTTTCATCAGGAATGTCTGTGTCCAAAAAGTACAAGAAAGGAAAAAAGAAGAGGCATAAGAGAGGTAGAGTTACAGCTAAAAATGCTAACCATAGCACACTGTAATTATGTCTACTGAAAGCAAATTCTCCTATTTTGAAAATTAAGTAAGAGTATCAACAAGAAATATATACATGTTCACTTATAGTGAGATTATGTGTCATTATTTTAGGTCGTCATGGTAGCAGAGGTGATGAAAGTGATGAAGAAGACTTATCTATGCAGATGAAATATGAAGTCCTTCCTGCAGGAGCAGGAGAAATGCCAGAGGTAACATGCTTTGTATCTTGCCAGTGAAAACTGTGATTGATTCAAAATTTGTACTGATTGATATATGTATAGAAATTTTGAATAATTCAAAATTTCTATACATATATCAATCAGTACAAGTTTTGAAAGTTTTCAACAAGTTTTTTACAAGTTTTCTTGTAGAAAACCAATTATTGGTTTTCTACAAGAATTTTTTCAGAAAGACTCCTTATTTTCCTTCCTTATTAAGCTGTTAAAGATTCACTCTATTGATCCACTGCCACTGTAGAAATCTTCTCATTTATTTCTAGTCCATTTGATTGTCGCAGGATATTCCTCCCCTTCCAGTCACTCTCAGCTTTTGTTTTTCATTATTATAGTGTCAAACTGTTCAAGGCCTCTGCTGTATTCATAAACATCTGTCAACTTAGGTTTGGGATGATCACATTTGATTCAACTTTTTTTCAGGGTGTTGAGCATCTAGAATCAAGTGATGATGAACCACAGGCAGCCCAAGATGCCAATGACCCCCACAGGCTCCTGAATGTAGACTTGGAGAAGTACGTTTTTACATGTTAACAGTTGATAGTGTTGTTAAAATAATTACAATTCCCCTCATCATGCATCTACTGGTAAGCCATTTAAGAGAAGAAGGGTTGCGGCAGCCCTTAATACTACCATACTAGACTTCCCACTTAATTAATAACTAATTATTACTAATAATTATTTGCTTCTAGGCCTCTCGACAGTAGTGATGTTTTACCAGTGAGGAAACACAGAGTCGTAAGCCCTGCATCTCCAGAAGAAAAGCATGAAGAAGCAGAAGAAATAAAAGAAAAGGTGAAGTAGACTACCTGTTATTGTATGGACTATTATTAATAATATTTTTTCACTTCACTTGCTGTAAATCATTTTGCAGGGTCATTAGCTTCATAAGAGAGTGGAATAATATTCCATCATTCAATGTTTTTACCTACACACTCACACAATAGCTCTTACTACCAAAATCTGCGCACGCCCTTAAAACGTCTGTGTTTTTGTTTCTGAAAATCACACTCTACTGATTTTGGTAGTATTACAGATACATGCAGATGAGATGTAAATGGGCCATTATGCATAGTATTGACCCAATAGCCTCACTTGAATGATCCTTAAAACAAAAGATTATCTCATTGCAGGTTCAACAGTAATAAGAGCTATTCTGTATGATCAGTTATTTCTCTAGATTTTTGAATAATTTAGTCAAAATATGTTTTTCCCTTTGATTCATAACAGGAGAAAAAAAGCAAAAAACGCTCAAAAAAAGAGAAGGAAAAAAAGGTAAAATAATTAGAAATTATATAAATAAGCACAAACAGAACCATTGTTTTAGTATATTTTAGGGTTGACATAAACAGAATTTATCCTTGTCTTGATGTTTTCTTTTCTAATTCAAGAGCAAACATAAGCACAGCAAGAAGGAAAAGGATGGAAAAGAAAAGAAATCTTCCCACAAACATAAACACCATCACCATAAAGAACAAGGTAAAAAACCCTCAGCTTACAATGGGTATGAAATAATTATGATGCAATGATGTAGATCTTATTTTCCTTTACAGTGAAAATTGCAGTTTGAGGAATAATTCTTGCCATAGGGTTAATACTAGCTTGTGATTCATTTTACCTGTTTCTTATTGTTTCTGTATTCAGAAGCAGAGAATGAAGAACCAGATTTGATGATTAATGGTGACATTGAAGATGATGAAAATAAAGAAGACATGGCTGTGGAAGATGTTGAAGAACCTATGAAAGAACAAGAAGCAGAAGTGAGCAAACCTACTGAAGATGACAGTGCTAAGGTCAGCATTTTGAATAGTGAAAAAAATATTCCCTCCACAAAACTTAACTTGCTAAATTCCAATTCAGTCTGTGAGTTAGCCAGTCACTGCCAGCTGAGTGAACAACTAGGTGTGCAAAGCATTGTTGGACAAAACCTCCAGCCCTCACTTTTTGTTTTCAAAATCATTTCTCGCGTGGTTTTTGGATAATTCACAGATAAAATTTCACTCTGTTTAATAGTTTTGGACTTTTCTAGGAGTCAAAATACATCGGATTAAATTTTCAATTGTTTTCAGGTAGAAAAAAGTGCTTAAACATAGGGCCGGCCATGAAAAATCACAATGGAGTGTGATTGGTTAGAAAATTTATTTTCACTCAGCTGGTGACTTAGATCAGCCCAGAGGTTGTTTCAGGGTTCAATGAAATTAATGTTTTGCTCAAAAATGTTTTTTCATTCTAGTTATTTTATTCTTATATTTCATTCATTTTCATGTTTCATCTCATTTCGATGTACATTTTTTCTTATTCGCATTCCTGTTCAGCTTGATGATATGGATTTCTGGTTGACCCCAGAAACTCCCTCTTCAGAGGTAGGTATTGAACATGCTTTTATAATCATCCCAATAATGCATAAATAATCCCTACACACCATGCATCTGAAAGAAGTCATGACACTACACTGTTACAGAAATGATGAAATCCCATTATCCAATCACAACATACAAGATCACTGCTCATCCAATGAAAATGCCATGATACACCTGTATTGTCCTCTGTGTAAAATAGTTGTTTTTGAACAATTTTTGTCAGACAAAGAAGTCAGCAGAACAGGAAAATGTAGGAATCCCTTCTGCAACTCCAGAGAGTGCCAAAACTACCAGACACCGAGATCGCAAGTCAACAGAGGTACTTACTGTATTAATAATCCAACAATGCTACGACTGTGATCATAGTGACATCACAGTTTACCATGTTTGTCTATTTGAATTACAGAGTAAAGAGCACAAGAAGAAGAAAGATAAGCGTGAGAAGAAAAAGAGCAAGAAGACCCAACCCATACCAGAAGCACCAGCAGAACCTGAACCAGCAGTTGAACCAAGTGCCAAGGATAGTGTAGAAATAAAACAACCAGTCTACACACCAGAGGTACAAAACTTTATAACGGTACTTGTAAAGAAGTCTACTCATTAGATTAGGGTAAACTACAGGTAGTTTTAATGCTTCATGTTTAATATTTCATTGTTATTGAATATGATTTTTCAGCCACCAATATCAACATATAAAGTACTCACTGAAAACAGTTCTTTAAAACTGGTATGTATTTCCATAGACTTTTAATCTCTTTCTTCACTATCAAATTGATCTCCCTCTTGACTCCTGCTCTGCTCTCTTGAGCATTAAAATGATAAACAACATTAGTTCAATGTGATTCAATATCATTTCTTACTATTTTGTGGTTAATAGATGCAGATGTATTGAGGCTTTATGTTGTCTTGTATACCACTAGCTTGAATGTTGTGCTTCTTCTTTTAGACATACCAAACCAGAGTAACACCTCAAAATAGGAACCAACTTGTGGTGTCTGTTGTTTTCAGGTAGTGCATAATAAATTTTTCTCAGATTTTGTGTTTGTGACTGTCTTTATTCCACTTACACATAGACATTGACTGAGAGTTATCATGTGATTAAAGTCAATAATTGATCATTTTGTTGTTAATATTTGTTGTTGATGATGATAACAGTTTCTAACATCATCACCAGTTTCCAGGAGGTCATTGGTTCCAGCCCCGTCAAGAACTCACATTTGAGTTTTTATGAGTTTTTAGGCTTGAAGAAACAACTTACACTCTATATAGTCTATACCAAGCCACAATGACCACTTATGCTTACATATCATCATACTGTTTTTAGTAATCTCACAGATTTTCATGTTAAGTCGCTGGAGTTCAATGTGCTGGATTCACTAAACACCAAACTGGTCAGACCTGTAAGTTATACTTTTGTGATATCGGAACTTGTTTTTGATTTAAAACATGATTGATGTAATATTTCAAAAATGGGAAAGAGTGTTTCACCTGATATCCAAACACTGGGAAGTGGGTGTGTGCTAAGTTTTTTAACTGACTTTAAGGTGTTTGGATAGAGGATAAAACACTCTTTCAAGTGTTTGATCTAACTTCTCAAACCATGAATAATTCTAGGAGAAAATCAAAGAGAATGTTGGCCAAATTTTATGCTAATTAGGATCACATATCCAAACCACCGTCACGGTAGTGATTTACTTTGTTTTTTCTCAATAATTATTTGTGAGTTTGAGAGCTATCCTTCTGGAACACTGATATCTGATGTTGATTTCTTTCTTGTTAGATTGGTTATTCTTCTCGAGATAGTGTCCCAGTTCCCTTCCAGTTGTTACCAGGTTTGTTACAATCCCAAATTATATTATAGTGTTGTGCTAAAACAAGTAACAAAAGAACTTACAGTTCATAACATAACATACCTGTTTTTTTGGTTTTCTTCAACAGGGTCTTCAAATGAGGGCCAGTTTGCTTTCAGTGTTGAAAATATTACTATGCAACAAAAGCTACGTGGAACACTTACCTACGTGATAAAGGTATTAAACTCTAAACTCTATTCCATCATAGCATGTTGAACACTCATCATACTATATCTGGTTTATTGTATGGTTTGTGTTTTCAGGATCCTGAAGGCTCCACAAGTGAAAAGATGGATTTTTCTTTACAGTTACCTTGTTCGTCATTTCTTGTTGCTACACCGTTATCAAGGTGAGTACAAGTCTGCTTCGTAATGGAGAAACTTTTCCATAGAAGATGGAAAAAAACATTTGCATTTGTACTGTAACAGGCGATAAAGATTATGTTTGTATTTCAGTGTGGATTTTTCTAACCTTCTTGCTGGTGGATTGCTTACTAACAAAAGTTCTGTCAAGGTGAGAACTTAGTTTATGGACTGTTTAAGTGATCTACGACACAATACCATTAGAGCAGATTTCGTATGACTGTGAAATAGTCGCGGCATGAACATGGCACGGACACGGTCAAGGCACAGCAAGGAACTTCAAAATTCTAGAAAACATCACGGTCACGGCAAGGCACGCTTACGGCACTGACCGTGCTGTGACCTTTTCACAGTCATACGAAATCTGCTCTAATGCATCACCACCATAGCTTCCATCACCGTCGTCATCACCATCATCATCATCATAGCCATTATCATCACCATCATCATCATCATCATTATAATCAATCATCATCATCACCACCATCATCACCATCCTCATCTTTGTCTTCATCATCATCACCATTATAATCCTGATGTAATATAAATTCTTTTGTGTTTGCAACCAGTAACCAGACTATTTTGTCTGCCATCTCTAGTTCAGTGCTCCAGAAGACTTAGAGTTTGCTTCAGTCATTGCCAGGATCTGCTGTCTCTTACATTTCTCTGGTATGGACATCAATAAACTCACATCAATGTTCAGTTATAATGCCAAGAATATGTAGTACTAACTGCACTTTTTCTTTTCATTCTTATTCCAGTTGTTGAACAAGTAGATCATGGTGCTTCTCTATACTCCACATCAATCCAGTCCCATCACATTTGTTTGCTAGTCAAAGATCTTGACGTAAGTTACTCTAATGCAGAACTTTCACCCTTTCATTGGAAACTTCAGTTTTGTTCAGGGGGGTTGGGGCATTCTGTAATGCATGGTATTCTTGGTTAGGTTTCTTTGTCTTTCTGGATGACAGCACAGGCTACAAAATTAACCATTTCATGTCGCACTTGGGCCATAAGGCAGTGGAAAAATCTCAGTCCATAACTAACAGTACAGCCCTCATGCTTAGTTAACAAGAGGCATTTATACACTAAGGAATTTTTTCTCCCTGTTGTCTTACCAGGGTCACTCGGTATCCATTGACGGCAAGTCTACTGAGGGATCACTACTGTCTAACATCCTCAAAGAAGCACAGACTCTCTTCACTAGTTAATCAAATCATCAACTATCTATCTACAATTAATAATTCTTAAACATTTATAGGAATCTTGAAATATTGAATACAGGTTAAGAACTAGATGGTAATGAATAGGAGATTTGGAGAAATTTAATGCTCAAAGCTGTGAGATCAATATCAAACCACTTGCAATGTCAAGTAGGTGTGAAAATTAATCAATCCTCTCAAGACAGTTGGTTGATACATTGTTCAAAAGTCTTTGTTAACATGACAACTCAAATTTAAAGTACCTTGCTTTCTTTAAAAGCCATTTTAATCTTTGTTTGGCATTTTACATAATGATGAAGTGTATCTCAGTATGTCCACCCTAAATGATCAATGCATGATGGATTGACTTTTGATGAGATTCACTTTGGAAGCAGGAGTAGAACCTGATTTGAAGAATATTAATACTAATATTAATATTATTTCAGACAAAAACTTTTAATGATGGCTTGATTGAATTCTACGAAATATTATCTATTATTAATTTTAAATAATAATATTTTGCTCTGGCCCTACACCAGTCTGTATGACTGAAGAAATTGCTCAAACTAGGAAAGTGCCAAAACTATTTCACATTTGAAATCTTTTGAGAATTAAATTCTGTTTAATTATATTAATGTTAATCCCATGACCAACTAGCAAAGGAAAAATTCAAGGGAATTACACATGGTTTGAAATGGGAAAACGAGAAATAAGATTAATTATAGTAATATTATCAAACTTATCCCGTACCAACTATTTCTGGAGGAATTTAAGTACGTTAAGAAATTACTAAATTCAATGTTTTGTTGAAATCTATTACTAGTAGAAATCTTGTGGGTTTATCTGTTGTATTTGAAGAAATCTGAATAAAAACTTGATACTGACTGATTAAAATGGTGTATGATATTAATAACTGGGATCGTCAAGAAGTCAAAAGAAAATGGCCAAAAAAAGGGAGAAATTAACTTGCTTTTACCGAGATTCCTAGAGTTTAAATACTTGCTTCGTTTGAAACCTTTTTCATGTCAAACTCTCAAACTTTATTTCAAAAATAAAAGATTGATGGTTAATGAAGGTTTCTGAGTAGTTTCGTTGGCTTCTACACTTGCGCAATGTAAACGAAGTAGTTTTCTAGCACAAAACATGACGGGAAACTGAGTACAAGTTTTTTCCATCTCTGCAACTGCGGTGCGCAACTTTGACAACAAACTTCAATGTGTGAGCGTCTTAATTTACTTTGAGCCATCGTTTAATTTCAAAGATATGGTACAGAATTCTTCCAAACCGCACTTGAAGCGAAACGGGCCAAAATGATCAAAATAATTTTCTACAAATAGATCGACTTACTATTGAAAAGAGCGCGCGCCAAATTAGTACTAATGACGTCATGATTAATCTTCTCGATCTTTTCGATCTGTGAGGAATACTTCCAAAATGAGTGATGATACGTCTGACGAAAATATAGAATCAAAACAGCTTCCGGAGCCTCGGGTATATCATTACGAACCAAAAGGTAAGAATTTGAAATAGAGACGTTGAATAATAAGAACAAGTTCCTTGTAGAGATTTGTTTGCGCGCATACAAAGCTAGTCCGTCAAAAATCTCGTCTTCGTGTTGCAAGTGCTCAGCTGTTCCTGTCAACGAAATTTGAACACAGTTTTCCGCTGGACCTTTTATCTGAGATACTGGGTACGGAAGAAATGTTAAAACTTATCGAAATAAAGATGGACTCGACTATGAAGCGTGTTAAAGAGATTTAAACAAAATAAAAACCAATGGACGTCATCGCAAGTCGCGCACGTTAGGTTTAAACAAGGCGTGTAGGTTCCCCATTTGCAGAGATCCGAGTTGATTTGTGTTGTTGAATTAAGGAACGGGATAGAAATATTTGACAGAAAATTCTTTCTCCTGTAGTAAGCAGTTAATTATCGTATACTTCTTACCTGCAGAAATCCATGGGCCCACTTTCGCTCCATCTGACAGACACAAACGTGAAGGTGATCGAACCGACAAACGCCCAGATATTGGTGGTAACATGGAGCACGCGTCCAAGACAGCAGAAGCAACAACAGCAGACTCAGAGCATCCTTCGCGCCAACTAGGCAAGAGAAGCGCCAGACGCTACAACATCTTTGGAGCTACAAAACACGGCTTCAAGAAACCAGACGTGGAAGACTTAAAGCAACAGTACATGTTAGCGAAGGCTGCTAGACAACCTAACACTGCTGAAGTAGAGTTCCAAGGACGTCCACGGGCTATATCGAGTGTCCCAGATCTCTGCACTGATAAGGGGTCGGTAACGTTGACGGATATCGTGACTGCATCATATCGTATACGAGATGGAACCATTAGAACTCCTTGTGAGGTACATGCACGTTGATTATACTTGATTAAACTCGTTAAGAATTTATATGAAGGTGAATCACTACTGTGACGTGATGGAGGACTGGATAGCTAATAACATAACGTTTGGCCAAAGTTTGGCTATGACTTTACCGTTTTTTCACACAGAAATATAAGTGTATGGTTTGAGATGGTTTATCAAACGTTCGGAAGTGCGTGCTTTTGTTTCACTTCCAAAAACCTCAGGGCCTGTTTAAAAATTTGAAGCTTTAAGTTTTAACACACTTCTCGGACGATACACAGTTGTGCGCACAATTACTTAGTATTAGTACCTTGCTCTTTATTGTCTGTTTAACATTTGAATCGATATTTAGTCAGTCTGAATCGATATATGATCGGTCTGAATCGATATTTAATTGTATCAGAAAGCATCGCCGTTCCCTGGAATAGAAGACTATGATGTTTATTTCAAACGAGAGTATTTGCAAGTATTTGGAAGGTATGTTATATATTACCCTAGGTAATGAATAAGTGAATAGATGGATGGATGGATGGATGGATGGATGGATGGATGGATGGAAAGATTTGGAATAACAGAACAAACAAATGGATGGATGATGGATAATACTCATGGGTTGGCAAGTTAAAAAAATCAATAATTAATTAATTAGTTGATTAATCAATTAATCAATCAATTAATCAATTAATTAATGATTTTATAACTTGCCAACCCATGAGTATCATCCATCATCCATCCATTTGTTTAATTAATCCAATTTCTCCTCAGCTACAAGGCTCGTGGTGCTCTGAACGCTTTGTTAACGCTATCAGAGGTAAAAGAGAATTGCTTTCATTACTGAAAGGGGACTGCAGTCGAACGGTTTTATTGTGCTCAAGGGATGACCAGATATTCTTAGGGGGGAGGGGTGGTTAAGACTCTCTCCGTTACCTTTGATATTTGATACCAGGAACAACAAAGCCGTGGAGTCATGGCAACATCAGCAGGAAGTCACGCAATGTCTATTGCTGGTCACGCTAAGAACCTCGGTATACCAGTCACGATTCTGGTACCAGAGAACGTACCGCCACGAAAGATGAAAATATGTGATCGATATGGAGCTAGGACTAGATATGCCGGACAGGACGATAAAGAGGTATCTGGCTACTCTTCGTTTGCACGTTACGTCATTGCGGCCATGTTGATGGTATTCAACAATAGATTTCTCATTAGGTCCTTTTGTCTATACCACCAACATGGCTGCCATGCCTTTGTCTTTTGATCCTCTTGGGAATGTTGCTATATCAATAACGTTAAAGTATGCTATAGTCCGGGATTAGATTTTCGAGCGTTTTCTATTTTATCTGATTTGAGTTTTCATTTTTGTAGGTGCAGGAGAATGCGAAAAAAATCGAAACAGAGGCTGAAGGTTTAAAGTTTATCGATGAGTAAGTAGAAAATCCTTCACATGAATAGAATAAAAACCCAGAAGAATATGACGGTTGAGTGATATTTCTGTCAAAAGTACTTTCCATTTTTTACGCTTTTACTGCTTACAATTGTAGAAACACACTACTCGAACACTCCCACACAAACTAATGAAATTACTGAGAAAACTTTAACAACGAAAAAAAGAAAATCTCCATTCACGTATGATTAATATATACTGATTTTTTTTTGACTATCAAGAATCTGAGCCTGAATCTTTGCTTCACAAAACCAGAATAACTGGTTCTAACCTGTTAGCAGAGCCTCCTTTGACCTTCTTTGCTAACAGGGTAAACTGGTTCTAACCTGTTTATTTTCCTCAGAAACGAAAGCACATACGTGATCAGTGGGAATGGCACCGTAGGACTCGAGATCGTGGATCAAGTGGATGACATTGATGCTATAATCATACCCGTGGGGGGAGGGGGTCTGTTAGCTGGAATATCTGTGGTTTTCAAGGCTCTCTACCCTCAGATAAAAATCATAGTAAGTCATGATCGCTGTTGCCATGGTTACATGAAGTTTTTAAAAATCCTGGTGTGCTGGAACTCGATGATGTAATGATAGGTGGTACCGTTGGGTCACAGTCTCTAACCAATAAGGTATCAGACTTTCGAGGAAAAAGTTCCTAAATGAAAAGGTGAAACACCACGTTCGATTCAAATACAGATGGCAATAAGAACAGATCTGAATCAGACAGGAAAACATATAGAAATGTCAGAATGAGACACACACAGCTCTAACCAACCAATTTACATAATGCTTACGCTATTTCTACAGGCTGTAGAGAGTATAGAATGTCCTAGCTTTCAAGCTGCTCTTAATGCTGGAGAACCTGTAATGCACAAGACAGAGCTGGCTGTAACATTGGCTGATGGTGAGTTATCCTCCATTAATCGTCATCCTAGCCCGCATATAAGGACGCTCAGGCAGTCAATGTAATGCATTTTTCTCTGTTTCAGGTCTCAGCTCTCAAAAGGTCGGCGATCTACCCTTCAAACTGACCAAAGATTGTGTGGACAAAGTTGTTTCAATAAAGTAAATTCACAGCTACAAGATGTAATCAGAAAACAATATTGAAACCCTAGAGATCTAGAGAGCGTTTACTCGGACTAAAATTATACGCGCATTTCAGTACGCGGGTGTCTCAACGAGTTTATTACTCTCAATTTAATTCAACTGAAGAAATACTATTAGTGCACAAAAACACACAGAGAGAAAGATAAAAAGAATTTAAAATAAATTTTCGATGGATAAGTTACTCGGACTACTCACGTAATCTATATATCTTAACGATATCTTAATATCTTAATCTCCTCAGAGAACAACACATTGCCCAAGCAGTACTCCGTCTACTGGAGAAAGAGAGAGTCATCGTGGAAGGTTCGGGTTCAGCGGGATTGGCTGCACTTATTGGTGGATATCTGCCTGAACTCAAAGGCAAAAGGTAAGAAAAACCAAACCTCCTTCGTCTTTCACCGTTTAAAAGCTCCTAACTTGATTATTATTCATGTACCATCGATTTTTTCATCTTAAACTAGAGTTGTTGTTCCTTTATGTGGCGGTAATATCGATCCAACTATTCTTGGTCGCGCGATTGAACGAGGACTGACCGCAGATGAACGAATGGTGCGCTTTGTTGTGAGGATCAATGATCGACCAGGAGCCCTTTCGCGCCTCACATCTATCTTAGCTTCCACTGGAGTAAGGTGGGTAACTCCTCGAGACATGAATTGATTGGCTTGTATTATTTTTTAAATCTTCTTAGCTTAGTCTTTGTGCGTTTGTTTCTTACAGCATCAAGGATCTATACCAAGAAAGAACGTGGGTGAATAGTTCGATGTTCACCGTCAAGGTATGCTAGTACAAATAGTAGATATTCCTTTATTAAAGTCCATACACTAAGGGTTTTTGCTGCAGAGGCAGACTCCTGGGTCATTTTGCAGCACTAGTACACACGAGAGAGCATGCTACGGTAGCTTGGTGCATGGTGTGGTCATGCTCGCTGATATTTAACCAGTTTAATATCAAGGAGCGTGAGCCGGGGGCAAAATTCTGCTCTCGCCACAACCTTTTTTACATGAAATCTTTGGTACACACGAAGGAGCAAACTGGAGCCTGCTCCCGGAGCAAAACCCTTGGTGTATGTAGGCCTTTAGACTGGATGAACCGTGGACCTTGCGTGCCCTGCTGTGATTGTCTGACTTGACTTTTCATTCCGTACCTTAACCGTTCCGTGCGCTTTTTCTCACTATCTACGTTTTAAAGTTAAAATACCTTTTACTTAACAGGTCAAATGCGTAGCAGAATTGCGCAATGCTGACCACGGAAAACAACTGAGGAAGGTCTTATTAAAAAACTACAAAGAAAACCTTATATGGAGCATAAAATCAGAAAAATGATCTATTTATAACTATTACGTCATCCCAACACGTGACTTGAGTGAATAATCTTTATGAGTAAACAGACTTATTAACAGAACATTCCTGGATTATATGAATAATGCAATTCAAAGTGTTTTTCAATAAAATTCAATAAAATTTATAGCAGCAATCAAGTTATCTCCTCTTTCCTTAAAATTTAATTTAGATACAGTAATTGTCATTAACGTTGTCCACCAAAAAGACATTTAGACTACGAGAAATGTCACGTGATTCATTCGTTTATTTGTTTATTTTTATGTCTTTTTTCGGTGGACAACGTTAATGACATTGACTGTATGTTTGAAAATTCGAAATTTGGAATTTAAGGACATATAAAATCGGGTAACGATATAAGAAATGTTGGAACAAGCCCCCGGGTTCCCCCCCCCCCACCACCACTACCGGGGAGTTGTCTGTGCGTAGCCTGCTCGTTGAACAAACAGTTTGTTCGAATGCAACGTAGGCTATCTGTGCGCGGTCTACCTGTGAACATGCAGTGGCCACGTTCTATCGCGACATCAAACTTCAAAGTTCCCCCCTCCTACTAAAGTATGTTATTCGACGAATATGATTCGATGTGAGGAAATATAGTGACAGCTAATTGACAGGCACAGCAA
>JAADYU020120107.1:0-11942 GCA_011763375.2 Heteractis magnifica | reverse complement strand
CGAACGAGTGAGATATCAAATTGAACACTCGAAGATAAATTCCATATCTCCGCGCGCCCATGTATTATTCTCTATTTATTTTATCTCCCATTCTTATTTTAATTTGTTCTCTCTCTCTCTCTCTCACACACACACTTTTTTTTTTCCTTTTTGAATTATTCTTTGCCAAGACCTCGAAAGATTTAGTTAGATAACTAGTCATATTTAGGCAAAATGCCTCATTTCCATGTATCATTTCCTTTTGGAACTGATATATCTATATGTCTATATCATATCTTCTATCGCCACTGGTACGTGAAAACTTATTCATATTTTATCAATGGCATTGGAATCTTTAGTGTCGTCCGTACAAAGAATACTGGAATGACATTTGATGTTTTGTTTTTAAAGATATAGTTTATAGATTTACCTGTCAGCAAAGCAGCCGTAATGTGCGTTCAGTTCAAATACCTTGGTTAAATGAGATCTCAGAGAATCTCTCTTTCTTCGCTTACGAACAGACTGAAAAGAAGTCACGATAATTTAGCATTGCCCCAAATCACGTGAGAGTAGATACAGCGAATAAATGTAACAGATGCGGAGCCTTACCTCAGCACGCCTATCTAGCGCTTCCCTGCAGAGTATGTGTATTTCTTCTATAAAGTCCCTGTAACGAGCAGAATGCTTGTAAACATCATGATACAACAACTAAGACAAAACGCGCGCTCTCAGTGGCTCAAAGCCATATTTCTGCGATTTAAAAAAAAATGAGAGAAGAGACCCCAAAATCGACTCTACTAAAATGTAAGATTTAAAATTTATTACCAATATACGCGGCCAAACTGAAAACCGCCCTCTTGCAAACACGCGCTCAGCAGGCCGCAAATGACTCAAGCGGGCTGCAAATGCATTATCAGCCCTACTGCTGATTGGCTTTGGTTCACCATCCGATGGGTTTTAGCCAATCAGAGTTTGGCCTTGTTTATTGATAATAATGATAATAGAATGACTTTTGTCGGGCATATTGTTTATTTGCGCCCTTGCAGTATCATTTGCGTCCCTCGCTGCGCTCGGGCCGTTAATGACACTACCCGAGCGCAAATAAACAGTATTCCCGACAAAAGTCATTTTATTGTCCTATTTACTTGAAGGTTTTTCGTTGTTGTGAAACAACGTGGGTCATTAATCACTACAGAGCTAGGTTCCAGTCTAATGTGAATGCCCAAAGATCGAATAGGAATTTAGAAGTTGATTTTTGCGGAGGGAGTAAAACTGGAGAACCCGGAGAAAAACCCTAGAAGCACAGGAAGAACCAACAAACAACTCTACTCACATGAGATAGCAGGTCCATTGAACCTGCGACCCCAGCGGTGAGAAGCAGCGCATAAACAGAGCACACCCCCCATGCTTCTGAGGGCGAACTGATCCTGCACCACAAAATTAAAAGGCTATCGCTCTCACGGCAACATGTAACGCCCATGTCTCTCAAGCAATTAGCAGTTATTCATCATGCGATAGAATGCAAGTTCGGCGAATTTTCGGAGGAAACGCAGAAAGTGCGTAGCACAGGCGCATTTAGGTTTGCATCAAAGTAGAGCAGTTTATGTCGACTCGCTTGTCACCAACGTTTCTGTGTAGCATAACCCAATGGAGCATCTGTTTTGCACAGCGAGCATAAAGTTTGCTTATGCCGGTTAATTATACCTGTAAGACGATGGACTTGTCCTACCAAGACCAACGATTATAGCATCTCTTATTTTAGAACAGTCGCTTTTTAGTAGAGGAACAGCAAACCTAAATAAGCTGTCTACCATGTGAGGTGATGGTGGCTGGTTAAAAAATAAAAAATAAAAATTATTATCAATGCGATTGATAAACAATATAAATAAACTCGTGTCTTTAACGTGCTTCAATAGACCTTTACGACGTAAGCATGAAAACGAGGCCTAAGGGCCGACAGAATCAAAAATAGAGGGGCGAAGTTGACTAGCAATGTCTTTTCATCTCACAAATTCCGTACAGATGTACTGTAAAAGGAATATTATTTGACTTTCCATGTACTTTTCTTCAGATTAAGATTATAAACACAGCTTTACTGGCTTAATACGACATTCTAAAGCCCGCTGCAGTACCTTCAAGGTTTCCGTGGACTGTTTGCTGAAAAACTGAACGTTTTGATCCAGGGATATCTCTTAGAGAAACTTTGTCTTCACTGTCTGTCATAATCGGAGTCTTAATTTGTTTTACATGAAATCTAGGCCCTTAGGCCTCGTTTTCATGTATATGTCGTAAAGGTCTGTGGGCCTCTAGCTTCGTATGCAAATTGCCCATTTCAGACCACGTGACATTCTCTTGGGATTTGTTCTTTTATGATGAACGTATTAAAATATTAACATACGAAAGAATCAGCTCCCAAGAGTGACATCACGTGGTCTGAAATGGGTAAACAAACAACGAAGCTAAAGAGGTCTATTAACAGGATAAGACTGGTCAAATACAGCGTATTTTGTAGCCAAAGTCATAGCCGTACCGTAGTCGTACCTTTTTTTTTACCGTAAGCATAACTATACATGATAATTCGTATAAAACAATGGAAATCCAACTGAGTGCCGTGGCAAAGGTTACCGTATACGTGGCATAGGTCAGCAAAGTACGGTACTTACTCTAGAATCCCCTTTGGTTTCAGAGCCTTCAGAAGACGCACTAAAAATAAGACGTGATCAGAATACTTTCTGTTAGTGAATGTGCCATTTCTGTCATTTCATCCGCTACTTCCGAGTCATTCTGATTTTGTCGAGGAATGGGTGTTAGGAGGTACTAGGGTGGGTTTAGAGGTTATCAGGGTAGATGCAACCAGGTGCGCATTGAGTTTTAGGCAACTGACTGCTCCAATTGCATCTTTACCTTCCATCTTGTTCAGGAGATTCACTTCTCGATGGCGGTGATTTAGGATGCGTACAGCAAGCAAAAACCAAATAGTTTCGCCACAGGCAAATATCCCCCACGTTGGAAATCTTTTTAGGCCCACGGCTGTACATTGATGAAAGACTGGATATAGAGTCCATGCCTGAGGCACTACAAACAATGGACAATTGAACTCTTCAGCACGTAAACATAAGTAGAGATCGATGGTTTGATTACCCTTTTATAAAATGCTATTTTCCCCTAGAATATGTTCGCGATGTGTGAACGCTTTCACGCAACGCGTCTTGGATACCATCCATCAAATTAACAACGGTCTGTGTTAGTAATTTTTTTAATTGAAGAAAGCAAAAAATCTATACGTCGGTTTTCAAATTGTCGAGGCCGCAGAAATAAGAAAAGCGGTCTAAGATACCAAGAATTTTTCTTCTTTTTTTAATATGTCATCCCGTATCCAGAGCCCTTACCCAAGGACTGCGCACTGTATTCATTGGCTATAGTAAAAAGAAAGGACTGTTAGCTGCAAAAAGCCTACCGAGTTGTACTGACCTCGAATCAAAGACTGAGTAAACGTTGACTAATCTATTGAATACTGCCGGCCAACTAAACTGCAGGGCGGAGGGACATGATTCTGGCAGATAATTCTTTTCCAGTAAACCAGCCAGAAGGTTCAGCCAGAAATCACTGCACAGAGAAAGCATTTGTTCACTCGTTTCACGATCAGCACATGCGGATAAACGATCATTGACGATGACGATGTCGATGTTGCCAAGCTGACCAGACAAGAGCTGAAATAAAAGTTCAATATATTATTAAATATATGTGTTTGTCTATTGTACATTTTGCAAAGAGTATGCAGATGTAAAGAGTATCTGTATGCATGGGAAGGCAATGGCAATCGCCAAAATTAACAGAAAATTGAATACTTCTTTCATTCAAGAGCGAGGGTTGGTTCAACTCGCATCAGAGCCCTTACATACCTTTTCACTTTGTGAAACAGCATTTAACACTTTGTCCAGAACAGTTGGGAAAATCTGTTCAATGATATCCATTATAATCTTTTCTTTTCGGTCCTACGATTAAAAAGGAAAGGTTTGTGGCACTTGAGCACTATGGCCAAATGTGGGTGTGTGGGTGTGGCCTGGCGGGCTCAGCTTATAAGTCTGCCTTGATTGCAAAGATGAATCACCTACCTTATTTTCGGGGTCCAGTAGTGGAAACATTGTCTTGACTTCCTTCAGGACCATCAGCGCCATCCTGCGAATGGAGGGTCTAGAGCTACATAGCATAACAAGAGCAAACCCTTCTACACTGTGTAGCACACTTATGCTGTCCACTTCCTTGTCGCTGGGTAGATTGTGAGTAGACAGTTCAACTGTCATCTCATCACCATTCTAAAACACAAACAATGGGGAATGAACAGATAGAAATGCAAGTACCTGGACAGCTATAAGTCTGTGGATGAGGATAATCCAATCTAACGCCTCAAACTTTTGAGCCAACAAGTCCAAACTTTTCTTTTATTTCACAGTCATTGAAACATTGCCCAACAATGGACTCACTCATGCGAAATATATCGTATCCATGGAAATGTCACACAAACAAGCGTACTGACTAACATTTTTGGGACTTGTTGGGTAGGTTTGAAAACAAACACCAACACTGAACCAACAACTGCCAACAATGTTGGATGTTGTTGAGCTTGTTTGCATGGGCCTTGATTAGATAAGCATAGGTATAAAAGCCTGGACTGAGCCATAAACTTCGTTATGGTGCAAGGTTTTTCCACAGATAATACCTTGGGAACTGAGTCAGATGAACTAACAGCTGTTTTCCACACTGCAAGAAGCTGTAATAACATCCTCAATCCATTGTCCAGCAGGGAGAGAAAGTTGTCTTGAACTTCTTTGAGTATGAAGTTGACAAAGCCTACACAAACAAAAACAGCGTTTATGATTTTGTCCGAGGGCTGTTGGGGAAGGGGGTGCAGGGTGTGGGAGGTGGAGAGGAAGAGTACACTAATTGCCACAAATGCATGGTATTAAAAAATGACTGGTTTATCTGCCATACCGAGAATAGCTTCTTCTCTCCAGTCAGGAAAGTCCATCACAAGAGATTGCAGAGAAGAGAAGGCCAGCCTAAACAAACACAAAATTGTAAAAACACTAAGTCTTGAATGGACCAAATCCACTTGGGCACATCTGCTTTCCCATTCAGACCATGTGTCAGTCCCTTGGGTATTATTTCTTTGTTTCTCTGTAGTGCTTAATTGAGAAGATGTGATAGTATGGATGAGCCTCAAACAAAGAATCATATTCTCAAGGAATTGTCACATGGTCTGAAATGGGAAAACATTACCCCAAAGTAGATTTGGTCTATTTAATAACAGTTTTCTGACTGTAATCATTGTGCGTGCGTATGTGTGTATTGGAATCCTTTTAATTAAAAACGTACCCTCTCAGCTCTTCATCCATGTGTACAGTCAGTCTAGAGAGAAAGTCCACTAACTCTGCCTTGGTCATACCTTCAGGGATACATCTGAAAGGTAGAAAGAAAAAAAATCAAACATCCCTCCCTAAAAATGAATGATCATTCCCTCTTACTGAGGATTTTCATATGACTGAGCTTTTGCATTATCAGTTCTGGAAAAAACACATACCTAGGAATAACAGCAATGCAAGTTCTGAACAAGTCAATTTTTGGTTTACGCTCACCACTGCAAATAATATACAATACCATTTTTAGTACAAGTACATCAATTTGGAAATAATAATATAATTTTAGATGTTGAATGGGAAAGAAACTGTTCCATGGTGGGACAAGACAAGAATGGATGAACATGGGTTTCAACCACAACAAATGTTAAGTGATCCTTGAGGAATATTTGTGAACAGCTAGAAGATAAATAAATAAGATGAATAACTTACGTGATCATATCATCTGCTTCCTTGTGTGAACAGTGTGGGTTGGTCATAATCATAGGTTTACCAACCTGAGTATCAAGACCCCTCAGGATACTATCCACAGCCTTTCTAACACTAGGACAACATGAGGAGGTTACAAATGAGAAAAGGATTGATTAAGGGATGGGGGTTAAGTGGTAGTGCTTCAAAAGGTTGGGTCATCACTGAAACTTTGAACATTTTTGGAGGACATTCATTTTACAAACTTGAAAGGATAGTTATCCTTTTTTGGTCCTGCAGTGACATTATCCACTGAAGAGAGGGGGAGGGTCACTAAATTGTTAATATCCCTGGCCTACTGCTTCAACAACCCAATGGAAATAACTTCTATAAATTAGCTTAATAAGATTCCATATATTTTCAGGTGTTTTTAATAAAATAAGTTTCATCAATATTCTTTTTGCTTGAAGTCACTTCTGCAAGCAATATAGGATGATTGTTTGAGGGAATAAAACATTAATATAAACAGGAAAATGATTTTGTGTCCAACAAGGCTGCTCGTGATCTATTATTACCTGTGATAGTAGTTTGCTAAGCCTATAACATTAGCAGCCTTTTCTGTAAGGGTTATCGGTAGAGCTATTTTCTTGGCTCTGATTGTATTACCAGATGGCAAGGTGCTAATGGTGCTGGGCATTGGTGGAGCTTCTCCTCCCTGCAGAACACAGTCAAACAAAGAAACAGATCAACATTATCTTCACAACACATTACATTTTCCTATTTTACCATAGTGAAATTGGGAAGCAAAAAGAAGTAGAAAAAGAGTTGATGAATCTTACCTTTCTCTGTAAATTGTCTGCTATAACAAAAAAGGCTCTCAAACCTATGTTCATTCTCTGTAAACATAAAAAGTTTTACAAAAACAGTGGTAGGTATACCTTGCAAGCATTATTCTTACTAAGCAATGTAAGAATAGTAGCAGTGGGTATTGTGAACTGCATGCACCATATGGTAAGGGGTCGGTAAGGTGATGGCAAATGGTCAGTAAGGTGTCGGTAAGTAGTTGGCAAGTGGTTGGTAAAAGTGTCGATAAGTGGTTGGTAACATGTTGGTAAGATAATGGTAATGTGTCAGTAAGATAACAGTAACATGTTGGTTGGTAAGGTGTCAGTAAGTGGTTGATGAGGTGTTGGTAAGTGGTTGACCTACACCTTACCAACCACTTACTATACGGTGCGTGTAGTTCACAATAGCCATAGCAGTACTTACTTCTGGGCTGATTTGTCTTGATGTCCTTCCAACACCCAGTAGGTCAAAAATGATATCATTCATGGCAAAATCAAGTTTTTCCTGGCAAAAAACAGAAAAAGCATTTAGTCTCAGAAAGGTTTGCAGAATTAGGATATGCAAGTCTTAAAGGTGCCAAGTGCAAAAAATATTCTTGCCACCTCACACACTTAGGAAAGTATCCTAAAAAGTATTAAAAAATGTAATGGATCTCTTTACCTGTGCTATAAATTGTATGATTTTCACAAAAATGTACAATGGCACATCTTTAGGAGAAGGAACAACAGCCTTTGAACCCCTAGGAAATAAGGTGTCTATGATGCTTCTGAGTCGGCTGTGGGGGGAAAAAAAATTAAAAGAAGAGAATCAAAACCATAACCTATTATCACTGTCAGCATTTTATAAATATTGTAGCTATATAATATAAATGCTTTTTTCTTTAATCTATATATGTTGCAACAAAGGAATGGATGGATGGAGGGATGAGGGGATGGAATCAAGGGATGAAGTCAGGGATCCATGGGTGGCTATATGGATGGCTGAATGGAGGGATGGAGGGATGGAGGCAGGGACAGATAAATGGAAGGATGGAGGCAGGGAGGGACATATGAGGGGATGGAAGAAGGGAAGAACTCAGGGATCTATGGGTGGATAGATGAATGGCTGGATGGAGGCAGGGAAGGATAGATTGATGGGTGGATAAAGGGATGGAGGAAAGAAAGGATGGATGGATGAATGGATGAAGGAATGAAGGGAAGGGAAGGAAAGATGGATGAATGGAATAAATTGATGGTGGATAGAGTCAGGGACAGATGGATGGATGGATGGATGAAGGGTCTGAGGGAAGGATAGATGCATGGGTGGATGGATAGAGCCAGGGACAGATACATGGAACAATGGATGGATGAAGGGTCTGAGGGATGGATGGATGGAAGCAGGGAGGGATGGTTAAATGGAAAAGCAATGAATCTTTACCTTACAGTGGTAGTGTTACTCTCACATTTTATCCTAACGACATAAACCCTACCAGTGAGAAAAACAAGTACTAAATTAACAGAAGACCAAGGACTCATTAACTCAGGAGGAAAATAAAAAACAGGAACAAATGGATTTATTGACATTCAAATTGAAATTTAAAAGCAAGATTTATTCCATATAAGCTACAAGCTATATTCTTTAATTCTATAACAAAAGTTACCTTCTTAGTGAGAAAATAATTATCTAAAAAGACATTACTTTCAACTTACCACACAAGCCTGTATAAACACTCCAGAGCAATCCTTTGATTTTTTACATCTTTTTGCTAAGAAATACAAATTCAACAAGAGTATGTAAGGATTAAAATAACAAAAGATTGAGAGCAGGTATATTATTTTGTAACCAACCACCATGAATTTTCCATTATTCATAATAATTTTGATTACTCACCCTTACACTTGTGAGACAAAGTGATAAGACATTTGGCCAGTTACTGAGGAAGAAGGATTTCTGACTAACACACAGCAGAACTGTAACAAGTGGATAAACAGACTGAAACAAGAAAGATGATATATATGATCAATATTAAACAAATGAAGTCTACCGATGCACACTTTCAAAAATGTCTAAAATACAACATATAGCTGGCTTAGGATACCTGAAGGTTGGATGTTGAGTGTGTTTTCTGGTAAAAACACCCACTACTTTTTATAATCAATTAAGTCTAATTAACTATGAAGAGAACTTGAAAGTTTCCTCTTCCACAAAAATAGTCTGTGAAGGAATGCCTTTTTTGGGGGGAGGGGGGCTAAGGGGTATAAGTGCCCTAATAGCAGAGGTCCCTTGTCGTTCTTCACTTTTTGCTTTGTCTTTTCACTGTACTGGGTGTTGTTAAGTTGTTATTGATTGTAACAAAAGGGGCCTCCTTCCAGGCTTTTTTCCATTTGAGCGTGCACGGGATGTTTTCATGTGATACGTCATAGGCGGCTTCATAACATTCAAAAAACTTGTCCACTTTTGGGTTTTACAGGCATCCCAGCCACTTTTTGGACAAATTTGATAGGAAATATAGGAGGTTTTCTTGAAATATAGGCTCTTTATAGGATCCTATACAAATTATAGAATATATAGGAAATATGGGAGGTCTGGGATGCCTGGTTTTAACGTGGGCTCATGAGTGACCAATTAAAAACTGATTACATTATGCATGCACATTTGCAAGCTCAGTTTTGTCCGAGAACTTTCTTATCTACATAACTTGGTGCATGCTAAACAGAAAAAAGCTGTGTCCTGGCAAGAACAATATAAACAAAAGCCAGAAGCAAAAAGACAAAGCAAAAGAACAGGGAACGAAAAGGGAAATCTGCTAGCAGGGTAGGATATAAGTGGAGAGTCAATGTATTTACTGTACTAAAATTCTAATTAAAACACAACTGCATCATAAGTGCATCATTCTGTACCTGGCTGTGCTTTCTGTTTTTGGCCAAGTCCAGTGCATTGTGGAACATCATGTCTACAAAGTTCTTCAGCACAGGAACATTAAGCTCTCTGTTTGCTGATGCTGCAACAGGCATTAAAATCTCCACAAACATGGAAGCAAATGCATATTTGATGTCCTTTTCTTTAGCATCTATAAACAGGGTAGCACACTCCTATGTCAAGAAATCCAGGAAAGACAAAATAAAAATTATTATGCTACACTATTCTACTAATAACACTGGAATTTTCCACTCTAAAATCAAGGATAATCCAAAACACTTAGGCCCAGTTTAGGCATTGAATGTATGCCGCATTGAATCTAATGATTGCATTTTGTACATGACAATTGCGATGTCTGAACCAGATGATGTTGACACTGAGATTTGATTAGTGTGGCAGAGAGTTGTCAGAGCCAGTCACACAAAACAACCAAGTTTCAGTGCTGATTCAACTGCTGAACTTTCATTGCATCAGTGAGTTCAAAAATTATAAAAACTTAATATTACAGTGGCTTTTGTTAACATGTGCTTATTGTGAGTGGCAAGATTAAATGTGATGTTTGAATTTAATGGATTTCAGTCAACCTTAAAAGCAGTTGGATTCAAAGTGGCAAAAATTTAACCACCACATGAACTGGGCCAAGATTACTTTAATCAAAAGTAGGCTCTTAAGATTAAAGAATTTTGAAATAAGAGTGCTCACGCTTGGATAAAAGATTCCTGTACGAAAACCACAGACTTGTTACAGACATGTTACAGATCTGAATTATGTATTTACAGTTGAACTGCAGTCAACAAGGGGTAAAACGCTATAGCTATGTCTGCAAGCCTGCCATTTGCCTGTGTAAGGCCAACTTAAAAAATCGTTTTTCAATGCCTACAGTTGGCCTTTTCTTTAACCTGTAACAGACATGTAAAAGATCTTCTTTAATGAAACTAGATTGTTGAAAATATCCTACAACTAGGTCTGTTGTTGACCATATTGTTGGTCTGATAAAGACTTGTAACATACCTGTATCGCCATATCAGTTACGTGCATGGAACAATTTTACAATTTTGGAACTCTTATAAAACAAAATATGTTCATCTCGTAATCTTCTAAAGTATGGCTATGGGACTTTGAAATCACAACTTTGAACAATTTTATGTCCGGAAATTTACACAAACTATTTTGGCTCCATTTGCGCCCTTGTTAATAGTATATTTTGAGTACTTAGACTAAAAATTGTAGTTTACCGTATGAATCTGAATTTTCTTGGTGGGTTAATTATTTCAATCCAAGGAGGTAAATTTTTCTTGGGTTTTACAATTCTCGATCAAATGAATCTATAGCTTGATATATCCCTGTGACACCAGTTTGTCCGCTATTTGAGTGCCCCTTATTGTCGCCCTTGTTAGTTTACCTACATGTTACCTAGAATTTTGTTATTTTTAACTTACGATTTTCTCCAGACTCCGACTTTTCATTTCATATAATTACTGTGTAAATATAATGAATCTTCTCAGGTAAGTTCTTCCAATCCAAGGTTTTGCTTGGGTTGCATGAGTCTCGATCAGAATAGCGCAAAGAATACCTGTGTTCGTCATGGCCGCCATCAGCAAACACTTTTGTATTCGCACGGACTGCTTGATAAGCACCTATATAATGGCGCATCAGCTTAACCAGGACTAATAACAACAAATCCCATGCATTAAGAATACCGTAAAATTATACAGTATAATCTGAACCGTGTCTCTGTATACTTATTTTAGTCATTAGGTCTTGGACTCAAATTACGGACATGTTCATGATTAGTTTCACGCCAAAATAATAAGTGCTATCTGGGGGTGAATTTCCTGTTGAATGGTTATGTATTTAATGAGGTAGGGCAGCCTGCCATCATGTTTATCCAGATATATTACAAATCACATGCATGCATGTAGAAAACCGACTTACACATATACATGTACTGAAACAAGCCTGGTGTAATATGTAATTTAAAGTGGATTAGCAAATTATCATAATTATATTTTGTAACTGGCCGCCAACACAGTGTAAGACGATATCAGCTAAGCCGTGATTGGTTGTTAGATTCGAAACCTCGAAGTTGGAGTTTCATTCTGCAGTGTCGTTGGAGTGTGAGTTGTATTTAATTTGCATTATTACTTCATTTGAAATCATGTCCCAAGAACTCGTTTCGTCACTATGTCGTTAACTGAAGGTTTGACTGAGCAGCCTAAGACTTCGAAACAGAAGAAGTTCTACACAATACTTCTTTGGATAGAGACAAATTAACGCGTTCCAAAGGAACAAAGAAAGGAGGGAGAAATCGCAACAGTTAGGAGGTATATTAAGAAGTATGTTTTATGATTTGTTAGCTCTAAGGGACTTGTCAGAAATTAGCAGGGGGGGGGG
>JAADYU020119996.1:0-11948 GCA_011763375.2 Heteractis magnifica | reverse complement strand
TTCGTTCGTTCGTTCATACAAAGTCACCCACCACTATGTATTGCCATTTTGTACCCGTTCGGTCAATTATTACCTTTGTCATGCCAGACTCTGAATTCCAGACACACATAAAGCCATCTTCAACACGTTTCGTTGCTGAAAATTAATTGTGAAAAATTCCCATCACTGACAATAACTAAGTGTATTATGGATGGCAACGTTAATAAATGACCAAATAAAATAAGAAACAAATTCTAGACTTTATATTCCCTCCCTTTGACAACATTTGCAAGCCACAGCTTCACCCCCAACAGCAACCTATGCCATACTCCCTGTTAAGCGAAAGTTGACACTATTATTTAGTCTAAAAACTCGAAGATACTCTTACCAATCTGATTATTTGATAAGCACTGCACACAGTCCAATGGCAGGGTCTTTTTACCTGGAAAACTTAACTTGCCAAATGGAGTTCTAGTGAAAACAATGACAAAAGTGTGAGAAACACATTTTGTTTTAGGCTTGGGTTAGACACACTGCCAACTGGTCGCAGGAACAGCTGCAAGAAGCTGCCAAACATGTTTGCTTATGTCGCTGAAGTCACTGCAACAGGATGCTTACTTAGTGCACATGAAGGGAATCATATATTGTACAATGAGGGAGCCTAGATACTGGATGATGGAACAAATGATGCTTTTTTAATTGGTTATTATGGTTTCACAGTGACATGCCACATGAGAAATACACATGCAACACTAGCTCATTTTACTACCACTACCAGAATACTTTGTCAAAATGCTTTCTTATTCAGATTTTTCTACTCTCCTGGGAATAAAGAGACAATTGGTCAAATTTGCCTGACAATAGAAGCTACTCAAAGCATTCTGGTCTTGGTAGCAATTTACACCATCATGCCAATGACTATTACAATGGAAATATTTCAATTTGTCCATAAACTGTGATGTGAATTTCAAGAAAATCAATTCATTTGGCCTGTCACTAGGACCCAATTTTGTCCCAGTGACAAAAATATTTCACAAGCATGAACATGTCACATGCCACTGCAATGGCTCACTGCATCACGTCTCTGTGGCCTGTCATCTAGTGTGTCCCAACCTTTATATTTATCTGTAGAAGTATCTGTAATGTCCAAACTGAGCCCCCTTGTACCATACTATAAGAAAACAAGTCTTTAATCAAAATTACCTTGGTTTCTCATTATTCTTTTCCATTTCATCAATCTTCCACATGTAGCAGCCATCATCACAAGCTCCTATCAGAGTATTACCATGAGGTGCAATAGAAAAATAACGCACAATTGTCCTTGACTTTAGAGTAAGAAGTAGTCTGTGGAGAAAAAGAAATTGATTTCTAAAGGAGCAAAATTAGGCTGCAAAGGACAAAGTCCACAATATGGTATGCAGTGATAATCCACTTGGGCATATTTGTTTCCCTTTTCAGACCACGTATCATTCCCTTGGGTATTGTTTCTTTGTTTCTCAGTAGAGCCTGAGAAGATACATTAATATGGAGGAGCCTCAAACAAAGAATCATATTCTCAAGGGATCTGAAATGGGAAAACATCATGCCCAAGTGGATTTGGTCTACTGATCCTCTTATTCTTTAAATCGCCAGCTCTTTAGTTGCAAAGATTGGAGAAGTATTAATATTAAGGCATTAGCAACCATGCAATTTGATGGACAGCAAACATTGATTTCTGTTTTAGAATTCAGTATGTGTAGTTACTCATGTCATTCTATCATTTCCCTCTGTATGCCACTGAGCAAGTCAGTGCTTCACCAGGACAGTGTACTGAGGGGGAGGGGGTCAGGGGGATGCAAGTTAAGCACATGCTGAATTCAGAAAATGAACTTCCTGTAGCTGTCTTACATCACCCTGTCACCAAATCTTAAGATCGCTAACACAAGATGCTGTACACCCTCATCCTAGGATGAGACAAATGCGATTTAACCTCCCCCTCTCTACACACAAACATGCACACACAGTCACACACACTAGACCAAAGCCTGCCATGAGTAACTTACTTTGATTTGGAGTCACAGTCATTGCGTCGTTGAAAACCTATATCCCAGATAGTGACAGTATCACTGGCTGCACAGAACAGCCAAGACGGCTGAACAGGATGAAACAAAAGAGACTCCAACACACCCTTCATTCCCTTTATCTCTTCGCAGCAAACCAATTGGTTCGGTTCAATAATTTTGATATCCTTCTGTTGTCCTCCAGCTGCTAACAGGTTGGTTTTCTTGGTGTTGCCATTGAAGTCCATCGTTATTGTTGTCCATGCTATACAGTAGAATATTTCCCCTGGTTGTTTGTATTTTTTCATGACTTGACCAGAGCTGCAGTCAATAAAGCAGACTGAATCTCCCCCACATGTGGCACAAGTAGAAGTAGTGTGACCTAAGAAAGTACATTGCATAGTGTATCTAAGACATCATGGATATTTTTTCTTTTGGAGGAGGGTATTTTAACTAGAGCTACAGCTAAGACAGCTAAGTAAATGGTACTTTGAGAAATAAATAAAACACAGGAAAGAGTGTTTCATTCAATGTCCAAACACCAACAGGTAGTTTGAGGTGCATCTGAGGTTTCTTAACTGACTTTGAGGTGTTTGGATAGAGAATGAAACACATGAGCTGGGGATTAAAGTAGCATGGTCTAAAGATGTATAATGCATAGCATTTGATTATCTACAGCATATTTGATACCAACACAATTACTCATTCCTTTCAAATTTCAATTCTGTAGCCTCATTAGTATCATTCACCTGGATTATCTAGACTTGGTTCAAATTCACATCCCCATACTTGGGTCCTTCTGTCATCTGGGTCATTATTAAGGGAGTGAGTTTGTAGTAAATGGGACACAACAAAATGTGAATGAGCGATGCTTGTTTCTGTCAACTAAAGTGAAACAAAGTTCATGTTACCCTAAATGTCATCAAGGCTGTGACAGGAATGCAGTTCTGTGAAACATCTTAGGGACTGGTCAGTTACAGGGAAAATTGTTACATCACGACCCGTGTTATCTTAACTTCAGTTAGATTTTTTTTGCTTTTCTAATCTGCCAATCATCATTTGGGGCAGGGATTATTCAAATCAACCAATGATTTTCACAGATTCACAGAACTCTCACCCCCAAAGATAATTGACAGGTCAGAAAAGCCACAGACATTCAGCCAAAGTTATGATAATATGGGTTGTGATACAATGATTTTTGCTGTAAGTAGGGGGTGTCAAATAAATAATCAATTATCAAAAGGCATACTTCTGGTGACCAAACCCAATTTAATGTCTCAAAAAATAATATAATAACCTACTTCTTAAATTTTATGCAGTTATATCCACCCTTGCCTTATTTTCTTAGAGCAGATTTCGTATGACTGTGAAAAAGTCGCAGCACGGTCCATGCCGTAAGCGTGCCTTGCCGCGACCGTGAAGTTTTCTAGAATTCCAAAGTTCCTTGTCACGCCTTGACTGTGTCCGCGCCATGTTTGTGCCGCGACTTTTTCACAGTCATAAGAAATCTGCTCTAATTGACGAACCCCTAATGAGTGGCTTATTTCCTCATGACCCAGCCCTTATTTGAGGCTCAAAATATCATGACCTACCCTCTGTTCATCATGCACACCCCTACAACTTACTGACCAGTTCCTAAATTAGAAATTTCTGAACATGAACTGAAATTTGTGATATTGTTGGGTCAACTCACATTTGTAATATCAGTGAATCCTTCTGTATTCAGTGCATCCTTTATGTGGCATTTCTCTTTTATTTTTTCATGCTCAATTTCACCATTTACTAGAAAAACAAGTTCCCACATTCATGACTTGTTTAGTTAGCTTTCATTGATTAGCAAAATGGGCTAACAAGATTTTAGGTGCCTCAGTTAGCTAGACTAGAATCCCGTTCTTAGAGCTCAGTCACTTTTATGTTTTATACTTTGCATTGCATTCAAATAAAGGACTTTCTACAAAAGTGTCCATTGTTAGCCAGCGTAGAGAACAACAGTGCTTTCCAGAATCTTACAAGCAAACTCTTAAACATACAGAAGTATACAGAAGTGAGATTATTATAATTCAAAAATTATTCCTTGTATGGGTTTTAGTGATCTAAGAATCATGTCATTTATTAAAATTAGTCAATTCTGTGTGGCTTATTGGGGTACAAAATCACCTGGTATTATAGGAACAACAAACCTTCAACTTTTTTCTTTTTCCGAGGTGTTCCATATTCTAATTTCAGTTGCATTTTCTTTATGTGTTCCTTTCCAAGTATCGATAGCTGACCAAAGAAAGCAAGTAAAGACACACATTTTTTGAACACAAATTAAATAAGTAGACCTCCTTAATTTGGGCATAATAGCTCATTTTCATTATACCTGGCCATGTGCGACAAATTTTAGCATGAAAACAAGGCTTGGATTCCAGCTGGCCAACATGCATCTGCACAAACTATGGGCATGAAGTTTTAAAACCAAAAACCAAATGGTTGGTAACTTTTGCTTCGTTCTCCATTGTTCTAATAATTCAAAAACAACCCCTAATTTGTCTAGAATCCAAGCCTTGTTTTCATGCTAAAATTTGTTAGTGCACAGCCAGGTATAACAAAAATGAGCTACTCATTTCAGATCACATGTCATTCCCTTGGGTTTTATCTCTTTGTTTCTTGGAAATGCTTCAGAAGATACATTAATATGTATAAACCTTGAATGAAGAATCTTATTCCTAAGAGGATGATATGTGATCTGAAATGGGAAACCATTATGCCTAAAGTAAAGAGATCTATTGCTCTCTTTGACAAAAAGGAAGAATAAAATTTCTGGCAGAAGCTAGAGGCTGACCTTGAGATGCCAACTAAAATGGCCTTTTTGCATAAATCTTACCCTGAATTCTCTGTAATCTTTAAGCATTGCAGGTCCACAAGTTATCTCTCTCTGAAATAAATAACAAATGTGATTTGAATATGAATTGTTTTTATAGTTTTTAACAACTTTGTGATTGGCTACCATATGCCCACAATATAACACACACACTCTTTAGCATGCAAAGGCATGGATTTATGTAATATACTGCACACTGATGTCATCCAAAGTGCGCAGGATGTATCAAGACTTTTATTATAGCAGATATGTATAAGGAACTTATTCTGTCCTGACTGTTACCGTATGAAGGAAATGGCCAATCATTGGTGCACGTTCATCAAGTTGTGAATGTATGTACTAGGCAGGTTCTTTAGAAGCATCTAGCACAGTAAGGCTGCATCACATTGTCAGAAAGTACAATTTAGATTGTGTCAGAGATTCAGTGTATGATTTTGCATAGATTTCATGCTAAATAAATAATGCAAAGCATCTACATGCATTGTATAAACATATTTTGTCCTTCACTCTGAACATTTGACACACTGGCCCATCTTCATGAGTTCTATCTGTTAGCATACCTTTAATTTGTCTACAAACTCTGTTTCAAATTTTTCAATGTCAATGTCTCTTTGAAGATCAAATACATCCTCAAAGCTTTGTCTCCAAACTTCTGATATCTGAAAAAAATTTCATCATTTGACTAGGTATTAATTTTTGGGAGATGAAAGAAAAGGTTTACTGAAAAATATCATATACTTTAATTGGTTTAATTTTATTAGAAGGCTTTCATTCATTCATAGATCTGCTCAAACATGGTTCATACAAAAGTTCAAGGAAAAAATTCCAGGACTTTTCAAGGATTTTTCAATGACTTTTGGGGGCTTTTTAAGAACTATTTTCGAATTTATTTTATGAAAATTCCTAAATACCAAGGAGCCACTTGCATGCCATCTTGAAAATTTCCCAGAACACACTGGGAGCTAGAGAAACTCATCCCCAGGGTTTTCTGCCATTTTAAAAATAGCGAGAAGAGAAGGCCCTGACATGAAGTTTTTGTTACAAGAAATGACTGATGACTAAGATTTATCTTGTTTTGGGGTAACTAAGGATTATGCCAACAGCACCCACAAAATTCAAGGTCAAATTGGAATATTCAAGGAGAAATTGAAAAAATTCCAGGACTTTTCAAGGACAAAAATCAAATTTTCCGAATTCAAGGAGTATTCAAGGACTCAACACATTTTCAAGGACTTTTCAAGGCTTGTGCGAACCATGTCAAACAATAGCTTCACCAATCGGGGCATCACAGTTTTCCCAAAGGAATATGGCAGGTCTGATGAACACCATCACAAACCTCTCAATTTCAGGGAGATTCCTTGGATGCATAATAGCCATCCAAGCCACAAGTAATTTTTAGCAATCAACATTTGTTTTGGTGCTGTAACCTGATAAAATGTTTTGGCTTGTCAGATGTAGCAACAGTAATATGGAGCAGTGGAACTATGAATCATGGGGATAGGGGGTGATAAAAATAATGAACATGACTACCAAATATTTCATAACCTGCCACTCTGGAGAATAAAAGTTTCATACCCCACTTCCCCCCAAGACTTCAGTCATAATTTCATTCTCATACTTCTGTAGCTTAATGGCCCCCCTACAAGACTTCTTCAAGTTAACCTAATTGTCCTCAACTTTGCTGACCCCTTATGTAAGCCCCCTTGATGGCACTGAAAACATCATCAGGCAAGTTGAACTGACTGCAGCAGGGATAGCATTTAAACTTTAGAAATATGTCACAGAGCCCCCTCCAGCAAGCATCCTATGCAGATGTCCTTAGGGCTGCCCCCATTAACCAATAAAACTCTCTGAATTATTGTTTATAAATTAGAAAATATTGTCTCCTTGCCTTGCACAGTAAGGTACTATCAAGTCTTGATGCTGCGTCTCTCATCATGGATACATCCTAAGATTGAAAGAAAAGGAAGGATTTCTACTAAATTGGACACTTTAATGTATGACTGTACACATCAACCCCTACAAAGCTTTGCAAAACAATGCAATCCAACACTTTTAAATGTTAATACAAAAGCATCAATCAATGGTCTGAGTTTTTGATGCTGATGAATGATAATGACAATGATGATGATGACGACAATGGAGGTGGTGGTGGTGGTGGTGGTGGTGGTGGCAGTGACGGTGGTTATGATGATGGTGATGTTGGTGTTGATGATGATGGTAGCAGTTGTGATGAGGATGATAATGATAATGATAGTAGTGGTAGTGATGAGGATGATGATGATAATGATGGTGAAGATGATCACGATAATGATGATGATATAAAGAATTGCCTTCCTAGGGACTGCACATATTAAAAAAGAGTAAAAAGAGCATTTGGTAATAAAAGATTATTATAACAGATTTGGTAGTGGTATTTTCAACAAAGTGGCTCAATTACTGAATCAAATTGGAATTTTATAATAAAATGTTGATACTGCTAATTGCCCTAAAAAAAGTCTAAACCATTCTGGATAAATCTTTCCACACAATATACTTACTTTATTGTCCAGTAACTGGAGCAAAGGACATAAAGAAACTAGTTTGTATTTTTCAGATACCTAAAATATAATAAAAAGAAAGATTAAAATCATATTCTAAGTGTTAAAATTATCATGGTGAGTAAAACTAGCCATAATAACAACTTCTTATCTTGGTGTTAATGTAAACCTCTCTAAGTAACTGATATAAAATGAAATGTTTTGACCCTTGTAAAGTGTGTCAGTTTCACAAATTGAAAAAACTTGGGAAAATGATACCAAACCCAACAATGGGACATAAATATCCCAATATTCCTTGAACATTTATTCCATTTTCAGGGATAATTATGTCCCACTCTAAATGGGTTTGGTAGCATTTTCCCAATTTGGGAAACAAAAATTTCTTTGTATTTTAAACAAAATCTATGGTCTACAGTATATAAACATAGGTAACCTTTAATATAACTAACCTCAATTAAAGGGTTGTTAGAAATGTTTACATCTTTCAAGTTTGGAAAACAACTAAGTCCCTCCAGTGTCGTCAATTGGTTGTTGGCCATGTTGATTTTAGTCAAAGACTTTAGACAAGTCCCGTTGGTATCAAGTTTTTTCAAATTGTTATCAGAAAGATCTAGTTCTTCTAGGTTCACCATCTGGGAAAGAATACTGGGATCAAAGTTTGATAGGCCTTCCTTGTGCAAACTGTTGAAATAAAGGTATAGGAATTCAGTATAACAATATAACAGAGCCCAAATTTTGATCTTCATCTAGACCAATCCTGATATTTTGATTTGTTTAGTTTGATTTATGCTAAACATTTTCCCTCATTAGCATAAATCAAACTTAAAGCTGCAAACAAACAGACAAATTAATTGTAAGAAAATGTCATATTGAATAATAATTGAATAATAAAATGTCATATTGAAAATGTCATATTGAATTCAATATAAAACAGACATTTTACAATTACTGAAGACTGAATTTAACTTTTGAATGTTGCAGGTCATATATATATATTATATATATTTGAATCACAAGTGAAGAATACATTTTGAAGACCACCTGTACATGTAAATATAATATACACGTAATTAATAACACGTGAAAAAAGAGAACAGTAATATAGGCACTCAGGTGTGCATTAGCCATAATCTAATGTATCTCACTGTGCAGCCGACAGCATGTTATGTATGTTATATAAACAATTCCCGTGCATTATAAGTACAAACATTCAATATATGGAATGTTAGGCACTTGACGACGATTTTACCAACCGAGAGAAAGCACAGATACACAAATAGTCAAAGTTCAAAGATACAATTTAAGATACATTGAATTTAATCATGAATTCACGTTATATTTATACAATAATAGTTTAGTTTTGCTGATCAAGATATCAGAGCTAGCAGCTGGCTAACACCTTGAGACCACTCGACACAAAACAACGAATTCAAATAGAGCCTTCTAGAGAAGATTCTTTCCAGTTAATACTTGACTAGACCAGCAGGGAACAGGATATACTACGTCTGCGTCGTAAAGCTAGAAATTTTTGAGAAAATTTCGGCCTTTCATCTCACCTCAAATGTCGAACTTCGCTCAAATTTTCGACCTTGACAAGCTCCAAAATTTTAGCTGTAGTTATACTGGAATTTTCCTCCATCGTGTACCCTAGACACCGATGCCCCTTTTCGCTCAGGTTTGCCTATTTTCTGTGCTTTACATGAGGAGGTTTTAGAGTATTTTTACAACTTTGTGGAAGTTGAAGTTTAACTGAAGTAAACAGCCAGGATACACATAAACACGTGCAAAATGTTCTTCACAAGAATGGCATGCGCATTTGGCATTTAGTACCGCTCTTGTGATTGGATTAAGACTGAGCAGATTATCCAATCAAAGTCTCTGATAAAAAATCCAAGAATTTCGTGAATATAACAGAACCTCCGATTGGCTGATTATCAAAGTTTGGGAAGAAATATTCAAGATGGCGGAGGAATCGATGGATTGTAATTGTACGGGAACTAGAAGCTGTCTTTTATGCGAAAAAGATAATTTAGCAGTAAAAAGAAAACAGACATTGGACAATAACAGTGACTCTAACGACCTATCAAGATATTTTCTCTGTTTAGTTTGCAACGGGGTTATGGAATTTGAAAAGGAATGTGCACACGATACCGCTGGACAAAACAACAAATTGATAAGTGGGATAAGCGTGATTCAAGACTTTATAAGTGAAGAAGAAGAGCGAAGAATAGTAAATGAGATTGATCAAACCTATTGGAAGCCATCGCAGTCTGGTCGACGGAAGCAGGTCTGTTTTGACATTTCACCACAGGAAGCCCAACCCTTCAAAGTTGTTAATAAACCAACTAACACACCCACATAATTTTGAATCATGATATTTTGGGCATGTTTTCCCCAGTTATGTGCATCATGTCACCTGCTGGGGAAAAGAGTCTTGTTTGAAGTTCACTTATGGAAAGGAAGAAATAATACTCAAGGAAATGTCATGGATCTGAAATGGGAAATGCCCAAAATAAAAAGGCTATACCCCCAGACATACATTTCTCTGTAAATTTGGCAATTTTCGAAAAATGTTTTCTCAGCCGCTATGACACCTAACATAATGAATCTTTGCAGGGTTACTAAAGCTGAGGTACTCTTTCTAGTGCTGGTATTAATTTTTCACTCAGTTAAATTTTTACTCATTCGAATTTGCGGCTGCCATTTTGGTAAAAGGTCTATTAGAAACTGCTCATCTTTATTGGGTTGGGGTGGCAGGGGGATAGACCTTTATGACATAAACATGAAAATGAGGCCTAGGGGCTATCAAAATCAAAAATGGAGGTGAAGTTGACTAGCAGTGTCTTTTTATCTCACAAAAGACCTCATTTTCATGTTTATGTCATAAGCATGTATCCAGGAATTTTTGAATGGGGGAAGGGGGGTTCAAATGTATACTAAGCAATACCAGTTGAAATAAGTCACTTCAGGTTTTGTTATTCATATCTACAAAAACAGAAATATCACTATGATAATTTTCCATACAGCTTCAATAATTAATTTTTCATTTTTTCCCTATAAGGATTACGGCCCTCAAGTGAACTTCAAGAAAAAGAAAGTGAAACGAACATATTTCAATGGACTTCCTGCATTTAGCAAAGATTTTATTGAAAGAATGTGGCAAACAGTCCCAATTTTAAATGATTTTAAGGTAGTTGAGGTTTGTAACTTGGAATATATACCAGAAAGAGGAGCTGCTATTGATCCTCATTTTGATGACTTTTGGTTGTGGGGTGAACGGCTAGTCACAATTAATCTCTTGTCCCCCACAACCATGACTATGTCACATGATCAAACAAAAACAGAAGTTGATTTCCAGATGCCGAGAAGATCACTAATCATAATGACCGGACCAGCACGTTATGAATGGAAGCATGCAATAAAAAGACACAATATCAAGAGTAGAAGAATTGCCATAACGTTTAGGGAATTATCTAGTGAATTCTCCACTGGTGGACCAAATGAAAGCCTTGGAAAACAGATTGTTGAGACTGCTTTGTCCTTTAATGGAAACTCAGTACAAGTGAATATGGGATTAAGTTAAAATTGTCTTTGAAATGATATTTTAATCTGACAGATTAATCATTGAATTAATCAATAATTGATTGAATATTATGTTGCCAGATAATAATGGCTTATGAAAATCATGCTATTAAAATAATACTAAAGAATATTCAATGAAATTGATTGTTTGTGTTATTGAATTTAACTGTGCATGACAAAGTTTTTGATTTAGGCTTTAGGTCATACATGGATTCTGATGTATCCATCTTCTGAAATTTTAGAAAGTGATTTTACAGTTTTCATGTATATTGCATGATGATTTGGCAGCACTGTTGTTAGCTTTGATCAGAGTGAAGGCTGAAATATTATTAGCAAAAAGAAAACGAAAAATTGCTCAGAGGGTATTAAAACAAAATTAATCATCCTTATAACTGGAAGAAAATATGACACTTCTAAGAAAAGAATCATCAGAATTTACTTCCATCTCTATTGCTTAATTGCAGAAATCATTCATCATTGTAATTTAAATCACTACTATTGAAAGGATGTGAAGTGTTTAATTTAGTTTTATAGAGTTCCCTGTATGTGTGGTGGGGGAGGGAAGATAGCATTATTCTTCTGGATTTTGATTTTGGGAAACACGCAGTCAAATCCACTACCTGAATATAAAGGACCAGTTAATGAGTATTTAGGATATATTTGCATTACTCTCCAGACCAAAAGGGAAAAATTAACATTTTCATAGCTATTAATTTTGAGTGAAATTAAGTAAAAACAGTGTAGATATTTATAATTTATTAATCCTGATAAAAATATTTATGTGTGCTATAAATGCAATAAGTTTCAAAATTTTTTTAAGTAAACGTAGATCTTACTAGAAAATCAACATTGTATCAAAAGGTACCATTTATAGTGAAAATTACTTTTGTGTGACTAATTTTTCAGGTCTGATATTTGAAATTTAAAATTATAATTGCTTGACAT